>JAYKKT010000075.1:23395000-23462500 GCA_036023115.1 Brasenia schreberi
TACTAGACGGGGTCAACTACATGGATTCTTTGTTTTCACAATCCCTATTGTGTGCCATGTTAGCATTAAGTTTGATGAAATGTTCAAGAGGGATGAAAATTCAAAAAAAGATTACTGAAGATATGAAGTAGTACGTGATGATTGTTTTCATTGGAAAAACAACAGAATGCATATAGAATGAAAGATAGAATGCATAAAATTAGTCTTTTTCACTATATATGCAGGACAAATCAAATCATAAAAGAGACAAGAAGAATTTATTGGTATAGAATGTGGTAATATCACCAAGAAGCATCAAAATTAAAATCTTGAGTTGCTGAAGTGAACAACAACCAGGAGGACTAGAAAAAGCGACTGCAGTCACCATATGAAGTGGCGCAGACTGACTAGTATGAGTAGATGTGTGTATTCTACTATTTGAGTGGTAGAGAGAGGACACCCAACCAACACATCGGCAACAACCACCATGTAAAGGGTGTAGAAAAAGCCGTTTGAAGTGTGTATAGTAGAGATAATACCTCCTACCATAAAAATCAGTTTTCTCAAGAGAATAAAAAAAAGAAGACTTTTGAAGTGTTGTTGCGTAGTCACTTTAGTGAGAAGAAAGAAGAAGAGGAGTGGTCAACACTCATAGAAGGTTTGTGCGCTACCCAAGTATGATCTTAATTGTTGAAGTTGATTTAGAGAAGCCTCAGATAGATCATTGGTATAAGTGTGGTGAAGAAAGAACGAGTTTTTCTACAAGTTTGGAGTTCAAAGTATCTCACTCCCAACTTTAGGGGAGGTGTTGAAGATTTTTAGTATCAATTTTATTATTTTTGATATTTTAAGTATTATTATAATTGCTTGTAGTACAAAGGGTATTTTGGTTATTTTGTGTCTAACCCATTATATAAGGGTTGAACATAATGTATTAGGGTTAAGAGAATAAGATTAAGAAAAAAAGAGAGAGAGGGGGGTGGCCTCCATTGGAGGGTTTGCCCCCTCCTTTGATTTTCATATTTTTTCTTCATTGTTTTTATTGTGTTTGTAATATTTGATCTTCCATTGTGCTGCCCATGATTTCCAACACTACCAACCTTTGTTCTACCATATGAAAGAATACTATCAGTTAATCTAATAGCATCATCATCCTCTTCCTCATATATCCCTAAATCATCATTCTGTTATCTCCTCTTATGTATGCTCTCAATCATCTAAAGACATTGTCATTTAATGCCTTGTAGTAAACTTTTAACTCTACTCTTGTAAGGAGCAACTTCTTTTCTAGTCCCTGCTAGGTGGTATTTTAATTGTGAAATTCTATCACTAACCACATTCTCACAAAACAAACATTTGATCTTCAATCTCGAACCCTCAACTGTTGTACCCCATTTCCATGCCGAATCATTAGATCGAGATTGGGAGTCCCTAACATCCCTTCCTCTCATCTCAATTGAGCACTTCAATACAATAAAAAAACCTGAAAATAAAAGCGCTTCATAAATCCCCAATCTTCATATAACACTCAAATAGAGTGTCTCCCACTTCACGAATGCAATAAAAATCATATCCACATTTCATAACGTCATATTTTGTCATTAAAAAAAAGTGTAAATAACACAAAAAAATAACAAATATAAAGAAAAAATCTTTAAAAAATGCAAAATATATATCACTTTCTTTCGAGTCTTAACACCAATGATGCGGTAGAGTGCGTTGGGGAACTGTGAATACACGAGAATGAAAGCAAACGGAAGGCTAGAAACCTATAAAACTGTGGGTTTCTGTTCCGCAAGGACTCTTTAAAGGTAGGTTACTGTACACATGGTTGAACCTCAGCACCACATACGGAATATTTGTCAACATTCAAGAACGTTGAGATTGTCAGAACAAAGCAAATAAAATTACTGACTTGTCGGGTTGAGTCAAGCCACAGGGCAAGAGACATGGCTTTGCTGGGAGCAGGAGGGTCCCGATATCATGTGGAGGAGCTAAAGGATACACTCAAAGGGATTCGTATTGGAACTTTGTCAAGATGGGAAGCTAATGACAGAAATTTCAAACAACTCAATGATGTTGCTGAGTTCGTCATACTTCATAATTAACAAGCAATATAAAAGTTAGGAGTAATCTACGTTGATGAGTTTGCAAGGAATTGTTTTGATGCAAAGCCATGGAATTGGAAGCAAGCAGCCGGTGCTGCCTACTGAAACTGATTTAGGGAAGGAAGCTTGGGTTAGATAGAATACTACCGGTGGATATTGATAATCAACTGGCATTGTAACTGACTTAGGGCAGGAAGCTTAGATTTATCACAGAGAGTACTAGCGGTAGAAATCATCATCTTGGGCAAAGATTCATCATCACACGCAATATGCAAAACAACATATAGTGATTCATCGTCACATGAGAAATATAGAACAAAGTATGAGCTTAAGGCGCCCTGCAAAGTTGAAGGTGATAGGCAGAATTATTTCTCTAAATACAAGATTCAACTGAGACTGCATCCTTTAGCCTAAATTTGATTTGGATACGGGAACCCGTAAACTCCACGCTTATAAACTTGACCTAATCATCAAACATAATTATCGCATCCACAAATAAGGCAGACGCTGATTTCCAATATCAACAACAAATTGAACAAATCCTACTTGAAATTGAACAATGATAACGCAAGTATGAACTCTACAAGAGGAAAAGCACTATCAATTCCCCATTTCTCAACCAAATCACAAGGAAAATCCGGAAAAAAATGACGAGGACGCAGAAATTTGGATCCAAGCAAGTAAGAAGCAAATCAGGCATCGCATCTGTACATAAGGAGTCAAGAGAAAGAATGCGGGGCCAGTGCGAACTGAATGCCGGCGACCATCATGCATCTGAAGATGAACATTTCTGAGGCTGCCCGAGATCCGCCGACGGCGAGAAGGTCGAGATCCTGCGGGCTCCATCATCTCACTATCAGAAAGAAAAACAGCAAGATCCTGATCTGGTATCGGTCTCTCTCTCTCTCTCTCTCCGTGGAAGGACGCCTCTTCCACCTTTCACTGAGAGAGAGTTTGAATCGGCAATGGCTCCAAGAGGGCTTAGAGCGTCAACGGGTCGGATTCGGATCCACGTGTCTAAGTTCAGGTCTCATTTGAAAGACACCTAGGCTAAACGGATATAAAAGCTGTACGTGAGAGAGAGTCTCTTTGTTTTTTCAATGGTAGGAGGGTAATTTTAAAAATTAATTTGTTTTAAAAATAATGAAAAATAATGTTATTATACTCATGTTTCAAAAAAATAAATATCAATATGAGTCAATAAGAAGATCTGATTATTATATATATATATATATATATATATATATATATATATATATATATATATATATGTGTGTGTGTGTGTGTGTGTGTGTGTGTGTGTGTGTGCACGTGTGTGTGAGAGAGAAAAAAAGTAAATAGTAAAAAAAGTAATATCAATATTTGGACTCAAAGTCACCCATTTGCTAAGGAGGCGGCTTAAACATTGAAGCTATTAAAGTATTAAAGTGGTAATTTGTTTAATTTGCAATTTTCATTAAATTATTGAAATAGGAAACGAGCTGTGTCAGCCTCGTTTTCAAGTGTCCATGTCGTTTCAAACCCAACCGTTTTCATGCAACATTGGAAGATACTAGTGCCGGATTCAGATCTAGATCCGGTTCCGAAGGACCTGCCTATGTGAACCTTTACCTCCTTGTAGTACTGATGGGTCACAATTGGTTTGGATCTAGGTGAGTTCAAGACCATTTCAACTCTGGATACTAGTACTAAGTCCGCATCTAGAAATGAGTGTGGTGTGAAAAAAGAAAGAATGTTGAACGTGTAGGATCTGGTTCTGATCGAGGTGCGCTTACCCTGGTTTGTATGATGTGATACTACTACCAGCCTTGATTTGGGTCTTACGGGGTCTACCATCCAAAGTTCTCCAAAGTTTAGAGCAGCTTTCATGGTTTCTAGAGAAGCCCTCGATCCGCCGGATTCATTTCCAATGAGTCTTCCCTGTGGAAGACTGTTTAATCTAGACATGGCTGGTTTTGGAGCTATTGTTTTTTGCTCCAATGTGATTCCAGTTCCATGGACGGTAAAACCATATCCATACTCTATGGTCTTCGGTTCCGGCTTGATGAGTCCTGGTTTCAACCGGTTTTGACCCAAGTTAGTTCCTGTTGAAACCACATGTCATTTCCAAATCGGTCATCTCTAGTTTGATGTCATGAACTTTGTGAATGATTATAAGTCAGTTGTAAGATACCATATAATTTCATTCAACCTCATGATGCATAGGAGATAGCTTATCATCATTGACATCATTGTAATTCAATATGATACATTTATCGTGTTGATAAAATGCTTTTCCAACCATGTATTTTATCTTGATCTCTCAATACCCAAATTATCCTTCATATGGAGAACCTATTTTTGAAAAAAAAACTTGTTTTCTTATAAAGCCATACAAGAACCATACTGTCAAAAGTGATAGTTAATTTCTTAAATATTTTCAAATTGAAGTTGTTATTGTATGAATGGATGACTCTACATGAATGATAGTGAATGTTACATGAGATTCAAATGTCAAAAGATAAGGGAGTGTGCTAGAGGATTTTGACCCTGGTTCTCAAAAGAGAAAAAGTTGGATAAGGTATGGAGTGATGGAATGGGTTTCCAAGAATCCACTTGTATGTATCTCAATTGCCAATAGAGTTTACGTAAAAAATAAGAGCACTCGACATGATAATAATGATAAAAGGACTACATTTCTTCTACTCCTAAGGAAGGTAAAAAAAAAAGAATTGCAGTTGTATCATTGGTTTCTAATCCCTATAGTTGATTGTATATGCCTATTTATAAACTTATATAGAAACCACATATATCGTGTCAAACTTTTTGGGCATGATCTTTAATAACTCTCTACATCTATGTTCATGATGGTCTTTTTACCGCCACATTGATTGGGGTGTGCCAACTGACCTCATGATGAGTAAGATCATCTTTGGGTGACATGTTTATTTCACACGTTCAAGGTCTCCATCCTTCATAAGTCAGGTATCCCATCTTTTTCACGACTCTCAGCCATCTGTCGCACATCCTTCTTTATTTTTTGGTGTCAACGCATGTCCCTTACAACTCCACATCCACAATCATCGAAGGTATGAGTCATACCCAAATTAATTTCATGCCTGAAAAATTGACACAATTGTTTCTTTAGCATGATTATTGAGATTCCATTCATTCGTCATTAGGATCTACAAATGCAATAACTTCCTTCCATACTTTCGTGCTTCTATAGACCATTTTCGAGCAATTTTTATAGAATTCATCGTCTTCCTATTTTTGGCTTCACCTTTAGATGTTGTCCTACCTCTAACTTCCGAATCAACTCTCGATCTCTCTTATTTCCATATCGAGGAGCTACTCTTGACTCGGTATGGATTTATGATATCTCAATTTCTAAACTTTATTCATTTTTTATCCACAACCAATTGACTGTATGTCAACTAGGTAGATAGGGTTAGAGACCAAAAATCTCATCTATGGATACAACGGGATATCCATGATCTCATCATGTTGCATTATTTAGTCATACAATTTGATGGCAATTTCCTTTAACTTTTTTACCTTTTTGAATTTTTTAGCATAATCTTTTCCAATTCCCTTTCGAAATAATGTCTCCCACCATTCTTGACATTCAAGCAATTATGGGTCTTTTGATCAATAGCATCGATCTTATCTCCTCAGTAGATCAAGATTTTATACTTTAAAACTCTCGCTACAACTTCCTTGGCACAACTTTATCTGTCACTGTTTAGGTATCACACTAGTGACGGATGACGAATGCCATATATTCTTACTTTTGTGGTTCTACCATTACATCACCTATGTTTATAGAACTAAAGTTAATGGTAAGTACACATTGTATATTTTCACTATTATGTCTAGTACTAAACTATCACTTGTTGTCTTCTTTTTACCGTAGTTTATCATTCGGTTAATTCTACTCTTAAGGTCCTTTAGAATGGTAGTCCTACCTATTTTGTAGGAGGTCCACTATAATTTGTTTAATTTTTGATGTACCCATATTCCCTAAGTTTGGGTTTTCTTGTCCCCTCTTCAACGAATTATTGTGGACACAGGAGGACCTGCCTTAGGTCTCATTCCTCCAACTTCGGCTTCATCGATAAAGATCATTAAACAATTATGGTCCATCAACCTCAATGAGATATCTTTCCTTCCTTCATATTTCTACTTTACCAATTCTAATTTCACTACCAAATTCAAAAAAGACTTCTACATAACTTGATTATCGAGAATATTTTCTCCTCAATTCTTATTCTATGGTGCTTCTCGGTCATCTGGATTCAACCAAATCATCGCTCAACCATACTACCCACACTGCCTGACTCATCAATTAGGTTTTAATCAAGACTTGCCGGTTATCAAAGAATTATGGATTCAAAATCATCAATATGAACTCATATTTATACTTCCAGATTCGTATCATTATTTAAGTGAGACCCAAATTTTTTTTCTCGTGGACAACCATTCCTGCGGAGATGACCAAGGTCTCAATTGAGAACTATAAATTGAGACTCGCTGGTTATGACATGGATGTAACCACTCATAATAATCCCAAATCCTAACATAGGCATACCTCTTCCTTGACCTCTTCAGCTAGTTCCTCCAGTTTTTCAATTTCTTCTTCTCTATTATAAAAAAGGCTTCATAATATACTTTCTCTACCCATACTACTAGGAGTAAAACATCACAAAAAAATGAGGAATCTGCCATCCAAGCTCATCATAATAAAGTACTTAATGAGATATTTAGAACCCTATTCTTGCTAGTGAGGGGCTTACATTCGCTTTTAAACTATGTAGGTGCCCTATTGAGAGGCATTTGGTCTTCTCCTTCATATGGTGGCGGCTTGGTTAAATCTTGTCGTTTCTTCTGAATCCAATACAGTACAGTCTTTTTCTAAGAAGGGGAGTTGGATACTTTTAGACTAACTTCACTTCCCACAAGACAGTTCCATCGGGCATGTCATAAAAGAAATGTTGCCCTGAAAATCAACTTCACTACTAATCACGACTACAACGTGCTAGGAAACACGATTAAGGTTGGCACCTCCAACTACCTTCAATCGAGCTTGATGGTAGCGTTAATATGGTTGAAACAAAAATTATGTGACGATTAGGTCTCAAAGTATCTTGACAGTAGTTTGGTTTGAAGAAGGTGAAGTTGCCTCCATTTCCCAGGAAGCTGTGGCCGAAGAAAAGGCGAGGTAATAGAGGAAGCGAGAACGCGTCAAGAGACTAAATTTTCTGCAAAGGAAAAGCATAACTTCTTTATTTAAAAGGAAAATACAAAAGAACAAAAAAGATTCTAAGGTTCTTTGGTTTTCTTTCTCGAAGAGAGGATCCTTTTTTCTTTTCATTCTTCATCGTTGATACCTCCTTTCTTCCATGCCGAATGGTCACAACGTTTCTATACTACCTTTCACCTCCGCGTTGCATTCACACCGTTTGTAGAGGTGATCTGCAACATCTTCATAAACTGTCCGTGGCAGTATGAGGTGGTGGCAGCTCTGACAAGGGTTTGTTACAGTTAGGCATGTCGAGTTTAGAGAAAACCGGAACCTATGGTTCCAAATCGCAAGTTCTAGTTTGCTTGGAACCTAGAAGCGAAACTGAAACGACATGGGACTGCAATTTTTCTTTTAAAATGCAAGGGCAGTCCATCCTGTGAGTGAAACTCCCCATCAAGTGCAACTGTAGCCACTCCCCACCATTAACCTAAAACCTTATTTGCGGTAAAAGTGTCTCAAAAAATTATTTATAATATAGTTAAAGGCTATTTAGAACCGCTGGTTCTGGATCGATTTTTGGAGATCATTAACTGTAACCGAACAAAAGGATTCCCGATTCCAGTTCTGGTTCTCGGATCGATTGTATGGATGGTTTCGTTCCGATTCAGATCGGTGGACCGGTTCCGAAACTGGCCATGTCTAGTTACAACACTTGTATGAGATTGTCGTGGATGTGCAAAAATGTTGCGACCTTACTTGGATGAAAGTATTATTGCCACTTGCGCGAGGTGAATTGAGTCTCATGTTGGATGTCGCCTGTACCAAATCGTGCTCATTCGGGAGGTGCCTTGGTTTTTCAGCACTCTTGTCCTTTAAGATGTGCGACAAGCATAGGCATTTGTCCATGCAGCATAATCGGTAAATGGGTTTTGCCGTTTCTCCGGCAAGTAATCGGTATTTTTAATTTACAGATCCCACTGCGAGATTTCGGGCGTTAAGAGATGTGGGTTTTGCCGTTCTTCCGGCAGGTAATCGGTATTTTCAATTTACTGATCCCACCACCAAATTTCGGGCATTAAGAGGTGCCTTATTGTATAGGAGAATAATGCTCAGGTATAAACGAGCCAATGACTATTTATGCACCAGCCGTGGCCCTCCCTTCCCACTAGGCTAATCTGGCTGGCCCCCGGGAGCCCTTAGTAATTTATATTTAGAGAGAGAGAGAGAGAAAAATTACTTAGCCGTGTTCATGTAAACAAAGCTACCATACTTCTATATCCATCAAATCATTGATTAATTTGCCTCGAGATTCCATCCAGTTGACATTTTAAAGAGGATACTCAGTTTCTATATTTCCTCCTCCAGGTATATAAAATCGCTTGTTTAGTGTTCGTACGTTTCGATTTCCACAATCAAAGAAATTTCTTGTGTCTCACTCTTCATCAGTGATTCCTCACCAGTGGTAGATCTAGAAATTCTTTTATTTCACCCAATCAGCATAGGATGGTGCCCGACGATTCAACCGTACGCTGAAAAGCTTTTCAAGGTCGGGTAGACAATGTCACTACAGCCAAACAGACTTTTAGCCCCTCAAATGGGATTGGATGATCAACAGGAATGGATGATCGACACAAGTTAAGCCCTAAATTAAAGCTAAAGGTTTTAAATTTGCTTCTCAAATCGTAAGAGTATGAAACTTTAAAGCGTATAAAGATGGGTATTACAAGTATGACCTGAAAATTGGGGTCTAAAATATTATGATATAGTTCAAGTATCTAAAAGGTATTGGAGCTTAGAACATACTGTTAGCCTTAGTTTCAGAAGTAAAGTTGTGATTATTTACTTTTCAAGGTGAATGTTAATATCACACAGGATCGAGCTCAATGAGGATAAAATATCCATGCAGCAAAACGGACTGTGTTGAAAAAAGCTCGGTTGGGGTGGTTTTTGCTGAAATCAAAAGTGCTTTTCTCGAGACAAACACAGGCAGACAAAAGAACATCGAGAGCTCTACCGCATTTTGATTCTCTAAACAAGGAGGGTGTGGGGCTCTATACCTATTCAATCCGTGACAAGGGGCTCAGGCCAAAATCTACACCCACTGTCAACGTGGTGATGTCATGCAAGCACATGGGATAACTAATATCAGCACTGTAGATTGGTAGGGAAGCATGTGAGAGATAAGATTTGAGTGCAATTCTTTATTAGAATCAGTGAGCAACATGCAGGAAGATGGCTGTATTGTACAATATTCCATGTGAGTTCCATTTCCAAAACCTCAACAAACAGAAATGGGAAATGAGAGACTGCGGCCCATTTCCCCCAGCACGCAACACACACATTCATGACGCACAGCCCCTACACCCACAAGAAGAAAAAACAGCTAACAGGATGGTCTGGATCGTCACATTTAATGTTCATCTTGGATCAGTTAAAGATATACAAGGCTGTCATCTATATTTCACAGAAACAGAAGGAGAAACCGAAACGGATAGTAGGAAATGGCAAATCTCTAAAGATTAGGAAAACTGGAAACAACAATACGTGTGTCTGTGTTGAAAAGATGGGAAAAAATGGTAAAGAGCATATTATTGAGATTTCAGCTTAATGAGCGGGTACTCCAATCTACTGAGTTATGAGGGCACATGATAACCGTTTTCCAAATAAAATGTGTTCGATCCAGATGAAACATGAAAATGTTTCTTGCCAAACTATGATTTGTATCAGTGAAAATTGTGGATTTCCAGACTTAGTAGTTGTTAGGAAGCATACACCTAATAATTCTTATAGTTATAACCTTCTGATTCTCTTTGATCTTAAGTAATTGCCACCACACAACATTAATGATTTACTATTTTTGGTATGTTGTGTGACATAAACTCATGATTTCACTTAACTAAAGTGATCGGTCACATGAAACGATGAAGACGATATGGGCCACGCCGTCTCCTTAACAATTAAGATGAGATGGGACATGTTTTCTGAGCCCCTGCCCACCACAAAGACGCTGCAATCCTTCAACAATAGCAAACAGCCAAAGACTTCACCACCAAACAGATGCCCAGTACATTAGAGAATACAGTTGGGGTAAACAGTTGAAACTTGTTCTCTCCGAATCTTGGTCAAATGACAATGAAGATACTGATTACCGAGCGAGAAGATGATGACGATGAAAAGAAGAAGAAGAGAATTAAACTAAACTCGGGGTGATTGTTTTATGCACAGATGTCATGGAGGTCCTTTTCAAAGTTTATAAGAGGAAAGTGATGGCTAAGACGAGCCAGTACCCTCTTATCAATCAAAACAATATGTTTCGTCAGCTTTGACAGCAACAAGGACGCCACATCGATTGAACGATCATTCAGATGGTTTAAATTCGAAAAGCACTCTTCTTACTTTATCTGATTCGCACCATTTACGAAGAATGTGTAGATCCTTGAGTACACTGCAAGTATTTACTCTTTGGAATATAAACGCTCAGATTTCGGGCGTCTTGATTGCATGATGGATATTGCACGCACTCACACTCACCATGGAAGTACGCGACTTTACTATGGTTAATTTACTCAGTTACTGTTTTTTCTTGTCTGCAAAGGTAATGCCTCGTACCGTCATGAGTGGTGATATTACAATATAAGATTTGAAGTTAAAATGAAGCATAATACTTGCATGGTAATAAAATACTGAAGATCACTTCAAATTTGAAGGTAATTGCCATAACAACCAAAACCTCTGGCATACAAATACATCATGTATGGCAAGGCAAATTGAAAAGGTTGGGGTTATAAGGAAACGGAAAGGGGCATAAGCAGTGGCGGATCCACATTGTACGGGGTGGGGCACCGCTCCACCTGAAATTCTTAATATTTTCAGTTATGTATTAAAATTTCAATTTTTTTTGAAATTTTAAAGCTTGCCCCACCCGAAATAAGTTTTTGAGTCCGTTACTGAGCATGTGGCGTATGCAACTTAAGTGAGTTGAGTACCATTTGAGAGCTTCATTCGGTCTTGGAAAAAGAAAAAGAAAAAGAAATCAAATACATAAACAATCACACAAGTCACGAGAGATAAGATTTACATGGTTCGAAGAGAACTATTTCTGGCCACCTATTCAATAGTCGCGTGACAGAAAATTCCACTATAAGTAATGGCTCTTCACTCCAGTTATGCTTCCTAATGGTTGGAGGCATGGGCAGTATGTGTTACAAGATGTGACCATTCTCGGCTTAGGTAACGGTTGGACTGATCATCCAGTCCGTTATCGGAGGATAGGCCCAGATCTAGTAACGGACAGTCGTTACCGGAAAATCCAGTAATAGTCGTCCGTTACAGTTCCCAAACGAGGGAAGCCACAGATGGATAAGCACGACGAATGGAGGAGCGCCTGCATATAAAGGCAGGCACATACAGATACTGAGAAAAACAGAAAACACATAAAAAAACTCATACTGTATTCATCTGTGCAAGTCCCTGTGCGGAAACCTCGTGTCCATCACCCACACTCCATTATCTGCTGCATCTGCATCTCTGCAAGTCATTACATCGGCAACAGAAGATTCACCGAATCTTGCGATAGAAGGAAGGCTATCATTGGAACCTTCAATGAAGGAAGAAGGTACGCATTAGACGACATTGGTATTAGGGCTTGATTCCCTGCAAAAGAGAGCGAGAGGATAAAAAAATAAAAATAAAAGAGGGAACGAAGAAAAAAAATGGATGAGAGAAGGCGGTAGTCGGCAGAGGCGGCGAAAACAAAACCCAGAGGTAGGCTCGACCAAAAAGCTGAAGAAAATACACTGAGGCAGATCGAAACAACCGAAATATGCACGACCCAAAAGCCGAAAGCAATAGCCCGAGGGAAAAGGCAGGCCAGATTTAGCCAAAAGGCAAAGGCAGGCTAGCAATAGCCAAAAGGCAAAGGCTGCTGGCAATAGCCAAAAAGCAAAGGCAGGCTGGCAAAAGCCCGACGGTAAAAAATAGGACGACAAAAAGCCCGAAGCAAAAGGCAGGTCGAAAAAGCCCGAAGCCAAAAGGTAGGCCGAAAAAAAACCCGAAGCCAAAATGCAGGCCAGCAAAAAGCCCGAAGCAAAATGCACGTCAGTAAGAGCCGAAGCAAAGGAAGGCCGGCAAAAGAAGAAGCTAGGAACCTGCCGACAGCCGACGAACGGCCAGAACGTCCCCTCCAGCCTCCTCTCTCCAGCCCTTTCCCTCCCTGTTACTCTCACTCCCTCTCGGAACATTCCAGAGAGGCATACCTCTATAAAATGCTTTTAAGCGTTTTTGTACGGAAAAAAAAATTTGAAAACTGTGGTTTCGGGAAAACCAACGGTTTTCCAAAACTGCTCACAGTTTATCGAAAACCGTTCGGGGTTTGTGTCAAAAAAACAAAACTGCTCCTAACCCTTTTCGGATTTTATGCAGTTGCCATGATAAAAAGATAGTTTTACCCCTTGGCTGTTTTTGAAATTTTATTGAAAAATCGAGGGCAGTTTTGTCCTCATGATTTTACAAGATTACAAAAGAGGATAACTAGATAAAATTACAGATTTGTCTTGAGGGTTAAAATTATGATTTTAACCCTGATCAGTTATGAATTTTACAAGAATACCAAATAGTGATTTTACAAATTTGTCCTCATGATTTTAGAAAATTACAAAAGAGGACAAATAGATAAAATTAGAGATTTATCCCTTGGTATCCTTTTCAAGGGTTTAGAGGTAGAAAACCCCTTAGAAATTTTTTCAAAAGATTATCTACTTCATATTCTACATCACTTTAACATGTCTCTTGCTATGTGTGCTTTTGTTTTTTTATTTCCTTTTAGATCACTTGATTGTTATTTTTGTCAAACACTTAAAAATAAGTTATAGGATATGTGTGTCCGAACTAGCAAAAACAGAAAAAATTAAACAACCTAAACTTCTAGACTTGGAAGAGAAGAATTCTGTTGGCTTTAACACTAGAAGGTGTAGAGTATATCTTAAAGGAAACAGTGCATCCTCCACTACCAGATGCAAGTCAGCAACAATTAGAAATGTATAAAACATTTCTAAAGGACAATACCATAGCAAGAACAATCATGTTAACCTACATGGAGGATAATTTGATTAGGGTCTTTAAAGAATATGAGACCGTAAAAGAGCTGTTTGACTCACTAACAACTAAGTATGATACAACTATAAAATTACATGTGCAGTTGCTACTACAGAAATACAACTCCTTCAGAATGAAAGAAGGAGAAAATGTAGTGGAGCATATAAATCACATGCTAGTGATGGCTAGGGACTTAGCCATAGCAAAATTAGTCATCCCCGAATCGATGCAAATATCAACCATACTGAACAGTCTACCTCCATCATGAAACATGGTCACCATTGCCTTAAGATTAGGGCTTGAAATCAACCTTTTTGAGTTGCCCCTAAAACTAGCAATTGAGCAAGAACATATGCTCAAAAACAAAAAGGAGAAATTGCTAGTGGTCCACGATGAGTTAGCATCTAGCTCCAAATTCAGTCAGAAAAAGAAACTAAATAAAAGGTTTGGCAAGAATAACAAGAAATGAGGTCAAAGTTTTAAGAAATCACAGGAAGCCACTTTCCGAATCAAGTGTTTCAATTGTGAAAAGATGAGACACTATAAAAGGGACTGCCGCAACAAGAAAGGTGGAGAAAACAACCTACAACAAGGACAGTCGGAGAAGCAGGATATAATATGCGTGATTTAAGAATGTCTGTACTTGGACCGCCCAGTTACAGGTTGTTAAATATACTCGGGAGCTATAAAACATATCTCGAAGACTAAGAAAGGGGCAATGGACCTGAAGGAATATCAACATGAAGAACATCGTGTGTATATGGGAAACAATACTTTCTCAGATGTTCTGGGTATTGAATCTTTTCGAATATTTGTATAAGGAAAACCAATTGTACTGACCAATGTGTTAATTGTGCCATCTATAAGGCGCAATTTGGTCTCGATCCCTGCCTTAGTTAAGAAAGGTTTTGAAGTTAGGTTTATACCTAACAAGGTGACTATGGGCAAACATGGGAGAATCTTGTTCTTAGGAGAATTTGATGTAGAATAATGACTGTTCAAGTTATCAGATAATGAAAGTCATCCATCTTCTACTTATATTGAGAGTACCTTTTCTATTAATGTGAATATGTGGCATAAACGCTTAGGGTATATAAGTTTGGAAAAGTTGAGGAAATTATCCAACTTTGACTTATTGCTCGGATTTGAAGAAAAGACTTTCAAGAAGTGTGAAGCTTGTATATAAGGAAAAATGACAAGGAAAGTCTTTTCTAAGGAGACAACAAGGGCAACAACTCTGTTGTAAATTATTCTCATAGATTTATGTTGACCTTTTATAGTAAAAACACATCGAGCAAATAATTATTTTACAACCTTTATCAATGATACTCTAGATATATGTATATATATCTTTTAGCACATAAATTAGAGGCACTTGATGCTTTCAAAGAATATAAGCAAGAAGTAGAAAATCAATTAGGGCATTCGATCAAAGTCTTGAGATCAGACAGAGGAGGTGAGTATTCTTCAACAGAATTCTTAGAATTTTGTAAAGACTTTGGTATTGCTAAACAAAATACAATACCTAGGACACCTCAACAAAATGGTATAGCTGAAAGATATAACAGAACCTTACTGAACATGACAAGGTCTATGTTGATTGATGCCTCTCTTTCAAGGATATTTTGGAGAGAAGCAGTAAATACAACTATTTACGTACTCAACAGAGTACAGTGTAAAGCTATATTCACTACACCATATGAGATGTGGTTTGGAAGAAAACCTAACCTAGGTCATCTCAAGAGGTGAGGATCAATTGCACATGTCAAGATCCTTGGTCAGTCTAGAGATAAGCTAGACAACAGGTCCTTGAGATGTATATTCATTGGATAAAAAGGTTCAAAAGGATATCAGTTTTATCATAAGGACCACAGACCCATTAAAAGCATAGATGTTGAATTCTTAGAGGATACTAAGAATGACATTATAGAAAATAATGAGGAATGTGTTGATGATTTGGTAGATTTAGATCAATCATCTTTTGAGCTCATAGAAGATCTTCTTGAAACTACCGATATCTTAAGTGGACATAAGAGGCCAAGAGCCACTTCATCCTACTTAAAGGATTATCATACTTATTTGACATAGGAAGTGTGTAATTCGGTAGATTTGGATGAGTTGACTGATAACTTGACTAATCAGCAAACAATGAACTCATCGGAAGCAACAGACTAGGAGAAAGCCATGGATGAGGAAATTGAATCCATTGAGAAAAACCAAGTTTGGGAATTGGCTAATTTGCCAAAAGAAAGGAAAGTTATAGGCTGTAAATGAGTTCTGAAAAAGAAATACAAGATCGATGGTATAATCGACAGGTTTAAAGCGAGATTGGTTGCAAAGGAATTTTTGCAAAAAGAGGAGATAGATTTTGTTGAGACATATTCCTCAATTATAAAATTTGCATCCATACGGATAATCCTAACAATATCTGCATACTATGATTTGGATTTACATCAGTTAAATGTAAAGACAGCCTTTCTAAATAGTGATTTAAAAGAAATCATATATATGCAGTGGCTAGAAGGATTAGTGGTTGAAGGCCAAGAAGATAAAGTATATAGGTTGAAAGAATCCCTATATGGCCTGAAACAGTTACCTCACTAATGATATTTGACTTTTCAAAATGCCATTATAGAACTTGGGTTTGTGGCTAACAAACTTGATCATTGTATATATGTCTGGAAGAGTGGGAGCCACTTTGTCATCTTATCATTGTATGTAGATGACATATTATTGACTGGAAACGATAATGAGATGATTGTCAAAACCAAGTCATGGTTGAACTCCAAGTTCAAAATGAAGGATATGGGAGAAGCATCCTATATCCTGGGTATAAAGATCTCTCGAGATAGAGGATCTAGACTCTTATGCTTGAGTTAGGAGAAATATATAGACTATATCCTCAAGAAGTTCAAAATGGGTGAATGCAAGTTTGCAGATACACCTGTTACAAAAGGAGTGAAATTGAGTATGGCTGATTGTCCCGATGAAGGAGACGATAAGCCTAATGTTCCTTATGCACAAGCTGTTGACAGCTTGATGTATGTTATGTTGTGTACAAGGCCTGATATCAGCTTTACTGTTGGTCTTGTCAATAGATATCAAAGTAATCCAGGTTGGCAGTATTGGATAGCAGTGAAAAGGATTCTAAGATATCTGAAAGGAACAAAGTACTTGAGACTGTGCTTTCAAGCAGATGAACTGAAAGTGGTAGGATACTTAAATGCTGACTTTATTGGGAGCAAAGATGACAACAAATCAACCTCAGGTCAAATATTCTTATTTGGAGGTGGTACTGTTTCTTGGGCATGCAAGAAACACGGCTGTGTAGCATTGCATATACAAAAAGTCGAGTATGTTGCTTGCTGTATGGCTGTAACAAGTACTATATGGATAAGCCGCTTCATACGAGATTTGAAGCTGGAAATAACAAATGAGCCAGTTGTTATCTATTGTGATAACAATACAGCAATTACTCTTATTAAGAGTGGAGCAGATTGCTCGAAAAGCAAGCATATAATGATAAAATACCACTATGTTCATGATATGGTTATGAGAAAGGAAATATTCATCTCATATATGCCAACGAAAGACATGTTGGCAGATCCCTTAACAAAAGGTATAACAGAGGAACTCTTCTCAAAACATGATAGAAACATGGGTTTGAGATATGTTTGATTATTGTATAGGCAAATAACCATACAACTGATATACATTGTTGTATAGGTAAATAACCATACAACGGATGATTTGTTGTGTAGAAAAATATGCACACAACAAGTTCTGATTGCAATAGTAATCAGGAATCGACATAACTAGGTAAAACCCTTGAAAAGTGGGAGGAAAACCAGTATGTTGATACACTTGGCTCGAATGACCAAGTGGGAGATGTTACATAATGTGGTAATTCTCGGCTCAGGTAATGACTGGACTGGCCATCCAGTCCATTACCTGAGGATAGGTCCAGATCTAGTAACGGACAACCGTTACCGAAAAATCCGGTAATGATCATCCGTTACAACTCCCACATGAGGAAAGCCATAGGTTGATAAGCACGATGAATGGGAGAGTGTCTACCTATAAAGGCAGGCACATACAGATAAAAACAGAAAACACAGAAAAAACTTATACTGTATTCGTCTGTGCAAGCCCCTATGCGGGAACCTCGTGTCTATCACCCGCACTCCATTATCTGTTGCATCTGCATCGCTATAGGTCGTTACATCGGCAACAGAGGATTCACCGAATCCGGTGACAAAAGGAAGGCCATCATCATAACCTTCAACGAAGGAAGAAGGTACGCATTAGACGACATTATGTTTACACCGACTGAGGGTCTTCGTTCAGTAGCCTACTCAGGTTGTTCTTCGTCTTCAGTAGTAGACTAAGGGTTGGAAGTCGGGCCTTCTAAGCGTGGTCCGTGTTCAGTAGGCAGTTTACGATGAGTAAGGATTTATATAGTGGGCCATTCTGAAGCACTTGGATGAGAAGGTTGGAGGAAGAGAACTCAGTCTCGCTAGGCCTCCATGCATCACAAATATAAGATAATAGTCACTTATATATTTAGGTCAACTGAGAAATATTACGAAGATACCTGATTCAGTAAAAAGTTATGGACGAGTGAATCAGGCTCCACATCAAACTCCAACATGTGGAAGAGTGTCAACAATACATTTAGCTATTTGACAGCACCAAATTAATAAATAAGAGCATTAATACTGCATTAGGCAGCTAAGTTTTCCATTTAATGTTAGTAATGTCATACTTGAAGCCATCACGATGAATCTAACCGGTTCGTGAATTGTCGAATATTTCATTTACAAAATGACAGATTTGGTTTTCACTGCGAATCTCGAGGTAGGAAACAGAGTTTTAATGAGGATAGATTGCAGAGAGGTGACATAGAAATTGTTGATATTGAAATGAATGAAGATTGAGAAGCTGTGCTGAAAGGGGTGAATAAAGAGGAGCTTTCACAAACAAAGACAGAAGACTTAAGGAGGAGATGAGATGGGACGTATTGATGCCCATTTTCATGTGGGCAGTCAACGGGCCAGCAACAAGGGAATACAAATGACCAACAATGCGGCTTTATTTTTGAATTTTCAATTTTTGAATTACACAGCTTCTTTCTGGTGGTCTCCTCGATGTAAGAAGATAATGGGATGAGGAGGAACCAAGTGCATGATCCGTGTAGGTGGTTAGGTAGCAGTTCCTGCAGCTATAGGACCCATCGCTAGATTCTCTCTCTGTGCCTTTGTAAATACTCTACTACCGACTGCATCAATACTCTATATACTACCTATGTAAGTGTGTGTGAGAGACCGATAAATTCTCTTGCAGTGAAAAACATTTGCCGCCACTATCGTGACATCATTAAATAAGTACATTATCAGTATTATATTAATATGTTTAATAAATTTATTCTCTCACTTTCTTAAATATCTCCCTTTCTTTCACTTTTGTTCAGGTGTCTCCAAAAGTTCCGATATAATCAGTTAAACCACTCTCTCTATATTAGATATATATAGAGAGAGCCTTTTTAGCTGTTCATACATTTTGGAGATTTCAAAAGAGAAAGATATAGATCGATAAAGAGAGAAGATGATAAATACAGATATCCATTCATGCACAAATTCACTTAAACCTTTTAATCATTATAATAAATGATAAAATTTAAATTTAAAAAATAAAAAATATCAATATATTTTTTATACTTTGTATTTAATATAATGTAGATCGTGCTTTTTAAATTCAAATATCTACCATTGATCATTTTATATAAAAATGTTTAAGCAAATTTAAGGATGAATAGGTGTACCATAAACTCTATATATATATATATGACCGTGAGTGGTGAAATTTTATAATATTTAAATAAAATGAATGGATAATATATCCAAGCATCTATTTTCACCAGCAGATGAGAAAGCTTTATTTAATGAGAATTGGTTTTTTATTTTGGTACGACTGAAGGCTGAAGCCATGTATGCACGCCCTCATGGTCGAACTTGCAGTTTATAACACGCAAGTCGATAGCCTTGCCAAGTGGGCCAACACCCTGATTGCAAAATTGGTTTTTAGTTAATCACACCTAAACTTAAGAATAACCTTCCAACTTCTCTCTCTCATACATATGTGCGTGGACGCGCATGTGCCAATGCTTGTGCGCGAGCAAGAGAACCCACGGATCTGGATCCCACCGTTCATAAAGAAAAAGACACTCCCTTTCGTTCTCATCCGCACATGCCCTTCTCTCTCTCTCTCTCTCTCTCTCTCTCTCTCTCTCTCTCTCTCTCTCTCTCTCTTATATACTCCAGTACTTTTCCTCCAATCAACTTTAATCGTCTCCGGCGTCCGCTTTCTGCTCCACTGAATTTCAGTTCCAGAATTATTGATTTCCAAACGCTTCTCATCAAACCTGACGATCTCTCCATGCTCTTACAATATGGAGACAGCATGATTGCACCATTCATCTAACTCTCTCTATGGGATTGCAGCCCAAGCCATGAGCTCCAGTGGGATGGCGTTCTTCCCTACCAATTTCATGCTTCAGACTCCTCCCCCTCCTCCATCTTCTTCAGTCCACGACGATGACCACCACCTCACAAATGTGAATTCGATGATGCCCGCTTGCACTCATGATTTTCATGGTAATCACATCTTGTCTACCATCTGCCTCAACTATATTTCTGCGTAAATGCATGATTCCATGTGGAATCAACCCGAATTCAAGCCACATCAACACATGACAAATTATAGATTACTCGGAAATATCTGTTTTTTTAAGAAGTTCGAACAACCTAACATAAAACTCGATTGAATGCTAATCCTAAATTTGAAGGATTTTAGAAACGCACTAACACCGTACCGCTGTGCTACTAAGTTTTCTTTATAATCTTTGTGAAATCTGAATTTCCATCTTGTGGGCATGAGGTGCAGCTGTAGCATCACTCTTGGGGAAGAGATCTGTGTCCTTCTCGGGGCTGGAGATGTGCGAAGAGATGAATGGCGAGGACGAACTGTCCGACGACTGCTCGCAGACAGGAGAGAAGAAGAAGAGGCTGAATGTGGAGCAGGTGAAGACGTTGGAAAAGAACTTCGAGATGGGGAACAAGCTCGAGCCGGAGAGAAAGATGCAGCTGGCCAGGGCTCTCGGGCTGCAGCCGCGGCAGATCGCGATATGGTTCCAGAATAGAAGGGCTAGGTGGAAGACCAAGCAGCTAGAGAAAGACTATGATATCCTTAAGAGGCAGTTTGAGGCTGTCAAGGCAGATAATGATGCCCTCCAATCTCAAAACAAGAAACTCCAGTATGAGGTAATTAGCCTTTTTAATCTCCTTCGTCTTTAAAAATTTGCTCAATCAGATGCTTGAGGCCCAGTTGGTCAGATCCCCATACTATATATATATACATGCACCTTGTGGTTGCAAAAGGTGCACTGCAGTGGCGTTTTCCAATGGATTCATCTGAACTAATCCGATGGATTACAATAAACTCCGCCATTGCTGGTTCCAAGCCCGGGAGGGGTTGCCTTAGGCAGTCGACAGCGAGAAATCTCATGCATTTTCCGCAGCGAAATTCAGTGTCGATAAAATGCATTTCTACTAGACTTTTAAATTCCTTTTCGTCGATGCAATGACTCTCTGTATAAGAAAGAGAGACCCCATGTTGCGTAGAAGTCAAACCTTATAATTTTGACAAACTATCATCCGTAAGATCCATGATCACTTAGCCTTGATGGATATGATTGAATATAATTTGATGCTATTCCCGGTTATTACCATTGCAATCAACTTTAATATAGTCCTGACGAATGTTGTAAATATCATATGGACTCCATATTGCACGGGAAATTGATATACCTACATGTAAATAGATGATTTTTAAATATTTTTTTTAAAAATTCATAAGAAAACGTAAAAAATTTAAAAATCATAAAAAATTCTAGAACATATACCACACCAAGAGACCTTGGATTCAATGTCAAAACAAATCAAATCACAAATATGCATCGCTCTCGAGCTTCATTTTAAAACATAGAATCGATGACTATTAATAAATATAGATATGAGAATTTTAAAGAGAAAGGGGTTAATATTAAAGAGAAGAAGGGATATAAATGCAACGTGAGTCAAAGAAGCTAGCCTAGAGGGGTTTAAAAACATACGAGCATTGATTTAAAAAAACACATTTTTTAAACTTACACCCTATCATACAATACGGTGCGATAAATAGTGTTTTACAACACAAGTATCATCTAGTGGTTGAGGTACCAACACCGGATACAAAATACTCTATACGGTTTTTCTAACATATAAGGAGCAATGGCTCACAGTGAGAACCTTACTAGGGGGTCCTCACTATTAGGACGGCATGAGTTTAATACCCTGGGTGTGCATATGGGCTTCGGCCTATTAATATATTGTATAAAGAAAGGGAAAAACTTTAATGTAGTCAGTTATTAATGGAATATAATAAGGTATACCTATTTGCATTTTTCTCAGTTCCTGAGCATTGGAAAAGTGCAATACATACTGCAATATTCCCGATATTAATGTTATCATTGCTTGATGATTTTGAAACCAAATTATTATCGTTGTTAAGTTTCTCAAAGATGGAGTGCAAACAAATGCATTGACGATAAGGTATAACCATCTTAGCGTCACCCTTCGAGCATATAGTTTCATTGCTGTTGTGGGATCCAAATGAATGATCCAAACTAGATTAGCTTTACTGGATCTTTAACTTGCTCCTTTTCTTCGAGTATTGCTAGCCGTTAATTACATTTTTATGTGCACAAAAAAAATCATTTCCTAGCTTTCTTAATTTCCCAAGTTTAATTGCCATATCTTTGACTACCCTAAAACAAAGGAATATAAATATCGTTTTCTTATCTGTGATAGAATTGATTCGAATTTCACAAAGAGCAATTACCAGATCCGGCTAGCGGGTCAACTCACGAGTTGAAGTTCATGAGTTTGATTCCCAGGACACGCATAATGCTTTGGTCTTCCACTGTACCAAAAAGAAGATTTGATTAAAATTGAGAAATCTTGCAGGAAATATTAGCAACAGCAGTGGCGGATGTAGAAAATAGTGTTGAAGGGGGTGACATATATATTTCATCATGTTAGGGGAGGCCAAGCATGAATCTATACTGTAAAATTTCAAAATTTCGGAGAGAATGGCCACCCCATCCCTCCATGTAGATCCGCCATCCATCTCTTCAGTTTTTGGGCTGAAGCCCACAAGAACCCAGCCAAATCAGGTTTGAGCTGTCTCGGGTCACTTTGTGGTAAATCTCTCCTACCGCAGGTTTTCTCCATTCACAAGCCTCGAACTCGAGACTTGCATAACGGAAACAAGTACCAAACCTCTTGAACTAACAAACCGTTGGCTTAATACTAGATATTACTTGTATTGACAATGAAGCCATCAAATGCCAAATTCAAATTACCTCAGTTCATGACTATTGGTGCATTAATTCATGAGATGATTGAATTGACAGATCATGGTACTGAAGAAAAGCAGAGACATAGAAACCATCAATCTGAATAAGGAGACTGAAGGATCATGTAGCATCAAAAGCGAGAACAGCTCCGATCTCAATTTGGACATATCCAAAGCAGCAGTTGACAGCCCATTATCCCCACGAGCCACCATGAGACCCATTTTCCCTCCAATGAGGCCCGCAAACGTCGTCCAGTTCTTCCATGGATCCTCAAGATCCGACCTTCCGTCGCAGAAATTCATGGCCACTGCTGCCGGAGCCTCAGGTGTTGATGAAAATGGGGGTCATGAAGAACAATTCTGCAACATGTTTTGCTCAATGGATGATCAGTCTGGCTTCTGGCCATGGACACACAATCCCCCTCACAATTTTCATTGAGATCATGCCGTATTCAACAATTTCTATCAACAGCTGTCTGTCTATCCTTTCCCTCCTGCCTTTCTCTCTCGTGGGTGCCCTTGATTTAAAAAAGAGTTGGTGTATAGACAAAACATTTCAATCTGAATTGCGAACTCGAAGAGTACAACCAATGATGGTTGATTTATTGAATTGTGGCATGATCAACCTCCATGGTGAACTTTGATCTGTTTTAGATGATCTTGATTGTCGGAGTTAAATACTATTATATCCATAAGATCAAGGTTAACGACGATTAATAATCCATGTACCCGACACCCATCCTGCGAAAGTCATGCTTCTGGTTTTGGAGTTTGATGCATCTTGTAACGCTTGGATCAGAGGCCATCCTAGCAAGCAATTGCCATTGGACATTGAATAGTCTAAAGGCGGTATCATCAGAAGGGATCATTAGGAGACACCCTCTGCTAATTAGAAAAGCAACCTCTGATTCAAGCTTCTGCAAGCATCAAACTCCAGGAATTAGCCGCATGATTTTGAGAAACAAACATGCTGAAGATCAAACATTAAGCCTGTAGTTCGTGCAGCCAAATAGCTTAAGTTGAACCTTTATTTTCTAATCTACTATACAAAATTCGTACGGTGCATGATTTATTAATCTATTGTTTTGGATCAGGAGGAGCTAAAAGGATTGATCTTCAGACTGCACTCTTCAAAGATGAAGGGTTTCTTTCTGTTCACGTCTGGAACATATTCAACTGTTGCTAGCTTCCGTACTTTGGCTGTTAATACAACAGCACAGATATCAAAATGCAAGTGCGTCCATGAGTGGGAACCCCAATGAGCGAAGGAACAACTAGGTGATGACAGAATAGTGATCTTAGACAGAGTGCCAGAGGAAGTCACATGCTGGCGTCTTGATGATTGATGACGGCTTCTCTCTCTCATAAAATCACACGCACACCCACAATATATATATATGAGAGATAGAATTCAACAATTTGAACTTTTCTAGCGTACAAAATTCTACATACAATCTATTCCATCGGTTATCACTTGGTTCGTACACTTTATTGCCAGCTGACGATCACTGGATGTTATTTTCTGTTAGTGTGAAAAAGCATTAACTATGCAAGCATTAAGCAAAAGCTCACCTGGCTAGATGGTCGACCCACAAGTTGGATGTCATGAGTTCAACACCTGGTTCGTGCATCAGGCTTCAGCTCCCCAATGTACGCCAAAAAAAAAACTACCTGATGCCATCCACTTAGCCACACCGATGTCAATCAAGGACCCGCCGCTGAGCCTGGTTGAGCTTGCAGGGTGCGGCTGGAAGTTTTAGGTCAATTATCCATTAAGCAACGCATAATTGTCTAGTCCAAAAGGTGAGCTACTTAGGGCTTCAGTGACAAATTAAACAACATTTGCCAGATCTGAGATATAATGGGGTCTCCCATAGAAGAATTTGATAAGGTTGGGAATGAACTTGGCATTTATCTAAACGAGGTTGCAGGATCTACAGAAAAATATACAAAATAAAGTTGAAGCCATTAAGAAAAAAAAAATTAAGGATAGAACCTTTAGGAAAAATGTAGAACAGATTCGGGGAGAAAGAAACAGTATGTGTGTGTGAGAGGTAGGGTTTGGGTTCATTCTGACCCAACCGGACTTTTGCTGGATTGCTTCACTCTATCTCGATCCGACCCATGTGTCTTTAACGCGACCTGAACCAAACTTTTTATGTCAGGCCTGGGTCAGATACCTGCTGGTATGAAGTTCCACTGCTAAAGAACAGGGTAATTCGACGGTTGGCCAACTGAAACTGAGAAACAATATTTGATTTCATTTGTTGGCAACAATCTAAACAAGAATGATGGTCATCAATAATACCATTACTACAATTATAGTCACAGCAGAAAATCCATACAAGATTATTTATGAATTGACGTATGCACCCATAATATATCCTGTTTTTACACTGCACAAAAACCAATAACCCACCTGGCTAAAGGGCCTACTCACAAGTTGAAGGTCTTGAGATCAACACCGGGCATACATCAGGCTTCGGCATCCCCATTGTACCAAAAAAAAAGGTCCCATTTGGTACTTGTGGTTGCTGATGAGCAACAATTGACTGGTGTTGGGTCCGAACTTTGGTAGGTTTCACATGGAAAAGGAAACCAAGCTGACTAAGAGTTGCGCACAGAAGGTACTGCGCATACATCTGAAAGGTTGAACATCTTTCATTGTTATGCAAAACTAACCATGTTGGTGTTAATCGGCTGGCATGGCACTTGCTACGAGAAAAGTATTTCTGAAGTTGCCGCGCGCACTTGAAAGAGCGCCAATTTTGGCGTTATCAATGATAACATGAAGTTATGAGAAGTGAGCACGAAGAGCAACACTCACCAGTTTATGCGGTTGACTCACAAGTTGAAGATCCTCAGTTCGATATCCAGGGGCGTGCATCTGGCTTTTGTCTCTCCATTGAAACAAAAAAAAGAGTTGCAGGAAGTGAATAAAGTGATCTATAAGGGCCCAGCGAATCAGGAAACGGAGTTTCTTTTGAGCTTAAAGGATGGGATGAACACGTAAAAGTTTTTCAGTTCGATACCAGGTTCCAAATTCAAATTACTTGATTCAAATTGAGAAAACATGAACTTTTACGTGTTCTCTTAGATAGCCACAATTGGCAGCAAGCACAAGAGGCCCACCACTCAAAAGAATATCCAACTTGAAGGTCACGCGTTAAACATTTGCATTGACAGATTCTAACCTGTTCTTGAAGTGAGCTGGAAATGCAAAATATGAACAATACCATTTTTTTTTCAAAATTGATAAGAGTACATATTTCCCATATACGATCACAAAGTCTTATACATACATATGTGCATGCATTCACACACACACAAACAAACACATACAAAATAAGTTAGGAAGCCATAACGCTAGTACTAGATTTGTTTCTATATGTCTACAACAACAACTAAGCCTTTTCCCATACTAGACGGGGTCACCTACATGATTTCTTTGTTTCAACAGATCCCTATCGTGTGCCATGTTAGCACTTAATTCACAATAAGCTAGATCATTCTTTATTGTTTCTTTCAACAACTTTTGTGGTCGTCCTCTAGCTCTTTTAATACTTTTCAAATTTAGTTTTTCATACCTTCTTATAGGTTCTTTTAATCTTCTTTCTATATGTCCAAACCATCTTAAACGATATTCTCTCATTTTATCCTCTATTGGTGCCACTCCTAATTTGTTTCTAATAACCTCATTTTGTATACGGTCTTTTCTTGTATGACCACTCATCCATCTCAATATGAATACATCTTTTGTACATGTTGATGATTAACCGCCCAACACTCAGAACCATAAAACATGACAGGTCTAATTGCTGCTCTATAATATTTACCTTTTAACTTTAATGGTATCTTCTTATCACAAAGAATACCTGATGCTCCTCTCTATTTTAACCAACCAACATTAATTCTATGTGTAACATCTCCATCAATTCTTCCATCACTCTAAAAAATTGACCCTAGGTATTTAAAACTTTCCTTTTGGGAGATGCAATGTGTGTCAATTTTAATTTCTCTATCCTTTGAGGTAACCAAATGATCAAATTTACATTCCATATATTCTGTCTTTGTTCTACTAAGTCGGAGGCCTTTGCTTTCTAATGTTTCTCTCCATAGTTCCAATTTTCTATTAACTTTTTCCTTACACTCCTCCACTAATACAATGTCATCTGCAAATAACATACACCAAGGTACTTCATCTTGAATATGTTTTATTAACTCATAAATCACCATTATAAATAAGTACGGACATAAAGTTGATCCTTGATATAACCCAATATTAACTTCAAAGAAGTCTGTCATTCCTTCATGAGTCCTCACACATGTTTTTGCACCATCATACATGTCTTTTATAAGGTTAATGTATGTCAATGGGATTCCTCTTTTTTCCAAAGTTCTCCACAGAACCTCCCTCGGTACTCTATCATAAGCTTTTTCTAGATCAATAAATATCATGTGAAGGTCTTTCTTTTTTTCTTTAAAATGTTCCATAGACGTCTCAAAAGGTGAATCGCTTCAACAATAGATCTACCTGGCGTGAATCCAAATTGGTTCTCTGTTGTACTTGATACTTACCTTAACCTACGTTCGATAATTCTTTTCCATAATTTCATAGTATGGCTCATTAACTTGATACCTCGATAATTTACATAATTTTGAATGTTTCCCTTGTTCTTATATATGGGTATAAGTGTACTTGCTCTCCATTACTCGGGTATCTTTTGGTTTTTCCATATTTCATTAAATAGTCTTGTGAGCCAAGTGATTCCTATTTCTCCTAGTATTTTTCAAACTTCTATAGGAATATTATTTGGTCCTACCAATTTACCACCCTTCATATGTTTAAGAGCCTCTTTGACTTCACTCTTTTGAATACGTCGGTAGAAATTATGGTTTATATACTTTTCTGATTTGACTAACTCTCCTAAGCTAATACTAACATCTTTATTTTCATTAAAAAGCTTATAAAAATAGTTTTTTCATCTATTTCTTATATCATCATTTGCCACTAGAATTTTTTCAACCTCGTTCTTGATGCATCTAATATAATTAAGATCTTTAGTTTTCTTATCTCTAGCCCTTGCTATCCTAAAAATATCTCTTTCACCCTCTTTTGAGTTGAGTTTTTTTTTATATAAATCCTCCCAAATTTTAGCTTTTGCTTCACTCACGACTTTTTTCGCTTTCTTCTTCGCTTTCTTATAAGCCTCTAAAGTTTCACTAGTTTTCTTAGCATAATGTAATTTGTAACACGCCCTCTTTGCCTTGATTTTATTTTGCACTACTTCACTCCACCACGAAGCTTCTTTTTGTGTCGGTACACCTCCCTTAGATACACCTAATACATCTTTTGCCACTTTCCTAATATGTATAGCCATATTATTCCACATATCACAGGGTGTACCAACATAATTCCAAACATCTCCTTGAAGGACTTTCTGTTTAAATATATATATCTTCTTTCTCGCTTTTGAGGTTCCACCATTTAGTCCGAATAGCTCGATGCACTCTTTTCTTCTTTGTCCATTTTTTTTATTTGTAAATCCATAACTAAAAGTCAATGTTGGGTGGTTAAGCTTTCTCCTGGAATTACCTTGCAATCTTTATAACACGCTCTATCTTTTTTTCTACAAATAAAGTAATCAATTTGTCTTTGTGATAAGCCACTCTTATAAGTAATTAAATGTTCATCTCGTTTTTTGAAGATTGTATTAACTATAAAGAGATCAAATGCCATAGCAAAATTTAAAATCTCCCCACCTTCCTCATTTATATCCCCAAAACCAAAGTTTCCATAAATCTCTTGATATCCTAATGCCTCTTTACGGATATGTCCATTTAAGTCTCTTCCTAAACAAATCATCTCCCTTTGTGGAATCTTTTGAATCACCTTATCTAACACTTCCCGAAAAGTTGTCTTTATACTATCTTCTAGTCCTACTTGGGGTATGTAAGCACAAACTATATTCAGAACCTTTGCTCCTAACACTAATTTTAACATCATGATTCGGTCACCGTATCGTTGTATGTCTACTACACTATCCTTTAAATCTTTATTTATGATAATACCAACTCTGTTTCGAGCCTTTTCTTTACTTGAGTACCATAATTTAAAACATGTACCCTCTATATCCTTTGCTTTTTCTCCAACCCATTTTGTCTCTTGTAAACATAGAATATGAATCTTTCTTCGAATCATAGTATCTACTACCTCCATTAGCTTATCGGATAATGTTCCGATATTCCAAGAACCAATACGAATCTTATTATCTAGGACTAGCTTCTTTACCCACCGCATCCATCCATATTCAAAATGCGAAGACCCTCTCTGAAAATTATTCACTACATTCGGGTGGCAATGTAGCGGGACTAACTTCTTTACCCACATCCGTCCATGATGTGGGAACCCTCTCTGCAATTGATTCACTACATTCAGGCGAAAATGTAGTGACCCTTGCTTACTTATTATTACATTCGGGCTCGGCAACACGTCGCTAGGCAGAGACGCCCCAAAGCAATGCTCATAATTTTTGTAATCCATGTTATAAAATCCGAAGAAGTTTTACACTGGCTGTCGGAAGCCTAACACAATCCTCCTCCTTTATCCGGGCTTAGGACCGACAATGCAAGGGTGATCCCTTATATGGGTGGAGTTTTGTTTCTACATGTCTAACATGTTTTAATTAAGATTGAATGGTTGAGATTAATCTTATTGAAGCAAGCTGTTGAAGCCCTAAATAGTGAAATCCTTTGTCTACCTTCACATCTCTTCCTATGCTAGTTTCTCTTCCTATGCTAGTTTCCCTCCTTGTTGGAGACATATTATTCCTTTCAGCTCACCCAATAACGACCTTCGGAGTCTAAAAAACTCTTTTTCCTAAGTCAATTCGATAAAAATAATCTAAAATAACAAATATAAACATCTCTCGACTATTGGCATCGATGTGAATCTTGTTTTCACATCTAACTTTGAGCTCCAAGTATATGCACAAACACTTTACAGTCAAAGATGTGCAAGTGTCTAACTTTGAGCTCCAAGTATATGCACAAACTCTTTACAGTCAAAGATGTGCAAGTGATCATAGGAAACACCTTTATTGTACCACACTATCCGGAACATGGTATTAATAACATGATTAGCATTATATAGAGGCTCACCCCAAAAAGAACTAAGTAATTGCTTTTAAAAGCAAATAACAAACTCTCTCCATCAATGTCCCATTCATTCTCTCTACCAAGCCCATTTAGCTAAGGAGTCTTTGGGGCACCTTTTGATATCTATCACTCTACTATTGTTTGCAATAGTTATCAAATGGTCTACAATCTTTGCCATTATTATCTGTATGAATATACTTTAACTTCTTTCCAATTTCTCTCTCAATAAAAACCTAAAACTTCCTAAAGACATCAATTATTCAATCCTTCTTCTATAAAACATAAATTCAAAGCTTTCTTAAATAACTATCAAAGCAAAGTACACCACTAAATGTCTTTGACTTTATTGGGCTACAAAGATATGAAATGAACTAACTCAAAGAACTCGAACATTCTACGAGACTAGTGGTTCTTGAAAGAAACTTTGTTCTATTTTATATCCAAGCACTACACTTTTTTAAATTTACATATTTCATTCCTAAAAATAGATTCTTCTTTGCTAAGCATTCTAGTAAGTATTTTGTACCACAGCTCATATGTAGAATCATGTTCAACTATATTTACAAAAGCAAAGGAAATGAAAGATCTTGTACAAATAGTTATATGGTTCTCTATAAGCCACAATAAAAAACCTTTGTAAGTTTTGACTGCCCACCACCAAAGATACTAACATAGTCATCATCATTAAATACACTAGCAAAGTCCTGTGCAACCAAATATCTGGTGTATGTTTAACACTTTAAAGAATCGATTGCATGCCAGTAGTACCAGTCTATCAATAAATAATGTCAACACCAATCACCTTAGACAAGCCATCATTACACATCTTTAACACCCTATAAGAAGAAAATAAGTACTTCGTAAATATCATGAGAAAGTATGTTACGTTATAAACAAACAACATTTGTGTATATATATATATATATATATATATATGTGTGTGTGTGTGTATATGTATATATAAAGAGAGAGCAAAATTGGTATATGCTAGCAACATTATAAGCTAATATATCCAAATAAATCTCAACAAAGATGAATGGTTGGTATTTGAATTTTAAAAGAAAAGGTACACTATTATTTTTTGCAAGTGTAATTAATTCAAAAGGTAAATTTTTGTTTTTTAAATTCAAATTTCAACCAATAACATGGGTGATGTATAGTTTCCTTAGGTTGACGACACCTTATTTCTGCGGGACCCTTTGGCGTCTTTGTTCTCTAATTTTTAGAACCTTAACAATGTGCACGATACTTAATATGTCATCCACATAATGAACTTCAGTTTGTGAAATTAAATTTGTTCATGAAATGACCAAGGGAATAGTATGTAAACTATTACACGAAAAATCAACCTTTAAACATGTATTTCGATGGTTCCACTAGTGGATTCGAAGGGATTCTCCCTACCGTTTTTTTATTACTCAAGACAAGACAATCCTCAATTCTCCGATCTTCAATAATTTGCTGCATATATATATATATAATGTAATTTGATAATGCATTATACAATTATGATTTTTTTAATGTATAGTGGGGTTAAAAAAAGCTGTCCCCCAAAACCATTTTTCTACCCGTGTCTCAACCATTGCGATGCATGCAATCAGACTCTTTCTTGGGACTTTTTCTTTTTTTTTTTGCGACTGTCTGACTAAGAGTTTTGGGTTTCAAATTCAAGGATTAAAGAACTAAATAAGTTGTCCATTAATAGCTAGAATTAAACAAGCTACCATCATGACCATTGAAATTAGTCCCATCTCCCTTTTGAAAATTATATAGACTTTACAGATCTTCGCAAAAAACTGTATTGGAACAATACCGAAACGACCATGCTAACAGTTGATCCAATCCACGACATCCCTTATGGTTTTGAGGGAAAGACTAAAGCTATAGTGACAGTCGATCAACGAGAATGGTTTTGAGGGCAATGTTGGTGGAGTTCATGTTATTCAAAAAGATGTCCGTGTATTTTGGCTATCATAGTAAGAAGAAGAGCATACTTAGCCAATGAGTTAATTAAATTCATGTAAATTGCAATCTTGGTACTTAATTTGCCTTCAGAAAGGCATAAAGTAGTTGAGATTTTTTTTCCATTCTCCAAACGTGATGTATCCGTATACATAATGAGGTTATTAGAAATAAATTAGGAGTGGCACCAATAGAGGATAAAATGAGAGAACATCGTTTAAGATGGTTTGGACATATAGAAAGAAGATCAAAAGAAGAACCTGTAAGAAGGTTAGAAAAACTAAATTTGGAAAGTATTAAAAGAGGTAGAGGATGACCACAAAAGTGTTGGAAAGAAACAATAAAGAATAATCTAGCTTATTGGGAGTTAACTGCTAACATGGCACACGATAGAGATCTGTGGAAACAAAGAATCCATGTAGCCGACCCCGTCTAGTATGGGAAAAGGCTTAGTTGTTGTTGTTGTTGTTGTCCAAACGTGATGTATCCCAAGACAACTATCGAAACAGAAGTAAATATGCTGACAGCAATTCATGTGGTTATTACAAGAAAACATAATAGGCAAAAGCTATATACACACACACACACACACACACATATATGCTAGTTCAGACAATTGGATTGGAGAGATCAATCATCTAAACAAAAAAGACCAATGGATGAAGTTACTTTTTGAAATAAATAAAAAGTATAAAGTACATAATGTACTTTGCTCATGTAAGGGATCAACCTTGCATGACCTAAGCCCACATAAAGAATGAGGGTTGTATTAGACTTTTCGATAGCCAGCATAAAACTTTGTCAGATTTGTCTACCATAAATTATACAAATTATGAGCATTGCATTGGAGTATTACCTCTTAGCGATGTACAATGAAAAGCAAAGGCTCTTATATCTTCATCCAAATATAGTGAATCAATTATAGAGAGAGTTCCCATATCATGGGTGAGTGCGGGTAAGGAAGTTAGTAACACTACATTGTTGCCCAAATGTAGTGAACAAATTACAGAGAGTTTCTCTATTTTATCATGGACATATGCGGGGCATAAGAAAACTAGTCTTACATAATAAAATTTGTATTGGTACATAAAATATCATAACATTGACCGACAACTAATGAAGGTGGTAGATACTATGATTAGAAAATAGATTCACATTCTATGTTTGCAAGAGATAAAGTGGGTTAAAAAAAGCAAGAGTTTGAAAATACAAGTTTTAAATTATGGCACTCAAGAAAGGAAAAACTCGAAATGAAATTGGTATTATTATAAATAAAGATTTAAAGGATAGTGTAGTGGATATATAATAATATGGAGACCGAATTATGATGGTGAAATTAGTGTTAATAGTAGAGGCTTTAAATATAGCTTGTGCATATGTACTTCAAGTAGATTAGAAGATAGCATAAAGAAGGCATTTTGGGAGGAGTTAGATAAGGTAATTAAAAGAATTTTACAAAGGAAGATAATTTATTTGAGAGGAGACTTAAATGAACATATAGGTAAAGCGATATAAGATATCAAGGTATTCATGAAAACTATGGTTTTGAGGATTTAACTAAGAAAGGTAGGGAGGTGCTAAATTTTGCTATAGCATATGATCTTTTTATAGCTAATACTATTTTCAAAAAATGAGATAAATATTTAATTACTTATAAGAAAGACTTCTCACAAATACAAATTGATTATTTTATTTGTAAGAAAAAGATATATCATGTTGTAAAGATTACAGTGTAAATCGAGAATAAAGCTTAATTACTCAATATCAACTTTTAGTTATGGATTTTTTAATAAAAAAATAGACACAGAGAGCTATTTGAACTAAATGATAAAACCTCAAAAGTGAAAAAGAATATATATATTTAAAAGAAAGTTCTTCAAAGAGATGCTTGAAATAACGTGAGAACACCTTTTGACATATGAAACAATACGACTATGCATATTGAGAGGCTTTGTTGTGAGTGAAGTGATACAAGATAAAATTAAGGCAAAGAGGGCATGCTATAAATTGCATCATGCCAAAAAAGACTAGTGAAACTTTATAAGCTTATAAGAAAGAGAAAAGGTCATTAGTAAAGCAAAAGGTAAAATTTGAGAGGAATTATATAAAAAACTTAACTTAAAAGAAGGTGAAAAAGATACTTTTAGGATAGCTAAGGTTTGTGATAAAAAAACTAAAGATATTACTTTTTTTAGATGTATCAAAGATGAGGATGAAAAGATTCTAGTGGCAAATATTGATATAAAAAATAGATGAAAAAATTACTTCTATAAGCTTTTCAATGAAAATACAGATGTTAATATTAGTTTAGAAGAGTTAACCAAATAAAAAATATATATAAATCATAATTTCTATTGTTGTATTCAAAAGAATTAAGTCAAAGATGCTCTTAATTATATGAATATTGGTAAATCTATAGGATCAGACAATATTCCTATAGAAGTATAAAAAATCCTAAGAGAGACAGGATAACTTGACTCACAATACTATTTAATGAAATATAGAGAAACTAAAAAAATTACTTGAGAAATAGAGAGCAAGTAAACTCATACCCATATATAGGAATAAGAGAGACATCCACAAATATGTGAATTATCGGGGTATCAAGTTACTGAACCATACAATGAAATTATGAAAAATAATTATTAAACATAGGCTAAGACAAATATCGAGTACAATGGAGAACCAAATTTGATTTATGTCAAGCATATCTATAATTGAAACTATTTACCTATTTAGGGGTCTTATGCAATATTTTAGACCAAAAATAAGAATATTCACATGATATTTATTGATCTAGAAAAAACTTACAATATGGTATCAATATATGTTCTTTAGAAAACCTTGAAAAAGAAAGGTATCCTATTGATATATATAAATCTTATAAGAGATGTATGGTGGTGCAAAAACATGTGTGATGACTTATGAAGAAGTGACAAACTTCTTTAAAGTTAATTCTGAGTTATATCAGGGATCAACTTTAAGTCCATATTTACTTATGTTGGTTCTTGATGAGTTAGCACAACTTATTTAAGATGAAGTACTTTGGTATATGTTATTTATAGATGATATTGTATTAGTTGATAAGTCTAAGAAAAAATAGAAAATTAGAACTATGGAGAGAAATATTAGAAAGTAAAAGTTTTCGAGTTAGTAGAACAAAGACAATATATGAAATGTAAGTTTGATCATTTGGTTACTTTAGAGGATATTAAGATTGATACACATTGCATTCTTCATAAGAAAAGTTTTAAATAATTATGGCAAGTTTTTTAGTGATGAAAAAATTGATTGAGATGTTACACACAAAATTAATGTAGGTTGGTTAAAATGAAGAGGGACATCAGTATTCTATGTGACAAGAAGATACAATTAAAGTTGAAAGGTAAATATTATAGAGCAATAATAAGACATGTTATGTTTTATGGTTCTTAGTGTTGGGCAATTAAACATCAACATACACAAAAGATGTCCATGGTAGAAATAAAGATGTTGAGATGGATGAGTGGTCATACAAAGAAAGACCTCCATATGAGGTTAACAGAGGATAAAATAAAGAAAATCATTTAAGATGATTTGGATAAGTAGAAAGACGATCAAAAGAAGTTTTAATAAGAGTGTATGAAAAACTAGATCGTGAAAGTGCTAAAAGAGGAAGAAAAAGATCATAAAAGTATTGGAAAAAAATAATAAAGAATGACCTAATTCATGTAGAGTTAACTACCAACATGACACATAATAGGATTCTATAGAAATAAAAAAATCTAATTAGCTAACCCCATTTAGTATGGGAAAAGGTTTAGTTCTTATTGTTATATTCATCTATTTGAATGATATACAATAGAAGTCTGTCAAGTCCTACTCTTTCTTCTCCTTACATATATACATATGTGTGTATATATACACATGTGTATATGATAGATAGATAGAAAGATAGATAGATATGGATATGTAGATATAAAGTTTGGCCAAGCAAGAGGAAAGAACAGGGAGAATCAAAATATAACAAAACAGGCGATGTTGATGGCACTTGAGATGACATTAAGGCTGAAGAGCTTTTGTGGATGGTTACAAACCATCTAAAATGACTATTTCAACGATTCTGAACCATTGAAAGTTTTGGGCTAAAAAGTGCTTTCTAGTTGGGTCAAATATTTGAAAGGTTATTTATTTAGTTGGACAATTAAACCATCCAAAAAACTTTTTCCACTATTTTTATTTTCAATAATGACCCTATGACCTTTTCTTCTTGGACCGCTACGGACCTTTGAAATTCTCTTTCGATGGTTTTGAACAGTTGAAGAAATTGGGGTCTTTAACTGCACAATCTTTTTTCCTATATTCAGCTCCTTCTAAAAAAAACTCAAGATAGTCAGATAGTCAGCATGCAACTTACGTAAGCATGTCCCATTTCAGTTCCACACTCATTGAGAGAGAGATGAAATAAGAACACGCAAAGAAGCAATTATTGGGCGCTTATCGCTCATTTTCATTCTATACTGCACTAACTACAAATTAATTGTATACAGAACCGACAGAATCCCTACTTATTGTAAGTTGTGAACAATTTTATGTACCGCTGTGTAGGTACCCACAATGGCAATAAAACAACCCACCATCATAATGACAACAACTGTCGTCAACTCACTCTAGGATCTTCTACAACCTTTGCAGATCTTAATGTTGCAAATGCAAGGGAACAAAACTGAAAGACCCATGCTCACAGTTGAACCAATTAATGCCATCAAATATCAAAAAAATAGAAAGATCAAAGCTGTAAGGACTGTGGTTGCCACAACACAAGTATGGTTCTGGTGGCAATGCTTGTGATGATATTGTTATTGAAGATGAAGGCGTTTTCCATGGCTGTGACTATTGGTGTAAGCACCAGTGCATACCTAGCCAAGGGATTTATGATAGTGGTATATATTGCAATCTTTGAGCTTAATTTCTCCACTGGAAGATTTAAAGTCACTTGCGATTTCACTGTCTCTCTGAATTCCAGGTATCCAAGGATTGCCATTGATCCATCACTAAGCGTGCAGAGGACAAAGAAAGTTATCAGTACCTAAAACAGTGAGATAACATAATAAGAACTGTTGTTCAATAGCTTAGCAGGAAATTTAATAACTGAAAACATTCCAATAAAGAAATTGACCACATGATCTATTAATGTGACGCAAAAGTAGGTAATTTAGTGGTATAATTAGTTTATAATAGACTATCTCCTTCACTGTCACAGGTTGAGTAATTTATAGGATTTTCTGATTAGAAGCCCCATTGTCATGCATGGCTATACCTACACTTTGCTTACAGCTCCATTTATCTTAATTTGTTCACTCTTCTTCTTTAGTTTAGATGAGGTGAGAGAGAGACCAATTTATTAAGTAACAGAGTTTTTGATCCAATAACATCATTATACATTGTACTTTGCTGATTCAAATGCATCTATCTCGTGCTAATAAATTCTTCTAAAGCATGATAATGTGTGGTAAATTCCAGAAAAATATTAAAAGAAGGGAACTCTACTTATGTTCATAGACAGACAATTTCCATATGTAGATCCTTACCTTATTGAATTGGGTTTTGTCTTTCATGGAAGAACATATAGTGGGGAACATGGAGTGCCCACAATAGCAAAATGCGTAGATACCGATAGCAGTGGGGTTCCCGGTGAAGCTGAATAGCTTTCCATGGTTAGAAAAGCCAACACCATCAACTATGCCAACACAAAAAACAGATAATAGTAAAATTGCAATACCTACAACACCACCGGCAGAAACATGCGCGAGCAACTTCATACTTCTAAGCCATACAGTAGGAAGGAACACAAAAGCTGATATGATAATGAACCCTTTTCCCACAAATTTGTGCCCCGGAATTTTGAAACTCAGCTCAGGGAAGAGTTTTGCCAGATTATCACCTTCCAGTATCAGAAATTCAACTGCTACCAAGTATAAGTCAAGGAAGAGAAAAATAGTCACGATGGATCTCCACTTTTTACCAAAGGCAAGGCCAGCAATGTCCTGGTAGGTTTGGACAACTGGGCCTGCATCCATGAATTGCTTTAGAAGAAAACCGGTGTAGCAAAGCAAGGCGGCAAGTATAAACAGCAAAATCAAACTTAGCCATCCTCCTTCTGAAAGTGCATATGGAATTGATAGTATACCGACTCCTGTAAAGACAAGAACTGAGTAAAACAACCTTCTAATGATGATTTTCCTGTAATTAGTTATTGTTTAATAGCATTCCTCATCCTTTTCTATGAGAAATGATAAAATCTTATACATATATATTTTTAAATATATATAACATCAAGATTACGATTCACCTTTATTGTCTTTCAATATAGAAGATCAAAGAATATTACTTTTTCTTCCATCCAATTAGAGTGTCACCATGGTATTTATATGAACCTTTGCCAAAGACAATATTTGAATGACCTTTCAATGTTGTAACACGTCTTCAGCACTCAAAGAAATTAGAGCCTCATCATCTTCTATTCTCCTATTAAATGATGTTGTCTTAAATCTCTATCTATAATGCATATGTAAAAACCTTCAAGGACCCATACATACACACTTTCTACTATATGGCAAATGAAAGCTTTAAGTGTTAGTATAACACTTAGGACAAGGTAAAAATCCTTTAATTTTCCAACTTGATAATATTTAATATATAGAAAATCATTCGTAATCCATAGTGTTGTTGCATGTAGTCAAACACTTTTCTTGTATTCATCAAATGTGACAAGTCTATCCTTCTAAAGAATTTAAAGGTCATAAATTAATGGGTGTAGATAAATATTAATATTGTGAGTAGATGATTTTAGCTCATCTATAAGCAAAGTCATTATAACAAATTGTTGTTATATAGTCGACGAAAGAGGCACTTATAAGGAATCAACAACTATAGTTACTAGATGAAATCTTGCATGAATTAAACTCATCACTAGCGAGCCCAAGCCATGTATTATGTGGCTCACCCGTAAAAGAAGGATGCAACTATGGTTACTAGATGAAATCTTGCATGAATTAAATTCATCACTAGCGAACTCAAGCTGTGTATTATGTAGCTCACCTGTAAAAGAAGGATGCACCTCATTAAAATGTCTCTATGCTTTTGAATCTCATGGATGACTCATTTTGCCTCAAGTATCTTTTTAAATTTAGGTGTGTCGAATCTTATCCTCTGCTATCTTCTTTGACCTGAGCAATCATTATAGCCTTCGTATCAATGGGAAATATCTCTCTCTAATGAGGGACACTATTTTTTGCATTGTCTCCTTGATGATTTCTATATAGAAAGAATATATTATGGATTGACACTTGTCTTTATGTTCAAAGTCACCTCTATAAAGAACAAAATCATTATGACATCTAGTTTGACATAATCCACACCAAATCAACTCACAAGTTCTTCACATCATATCAATGTTTGAGTTTCAGATTGTCTATTAGAGAAACATCCCCAAATATCTTGAAGAGGTTGTTGATTCACTTGTTCGATAACATATGCATGCATTTAATTTAAAATAAGTGCACAACAAAAGATAAAAATGAGTATTTTTGACATTATTGTCACAATCATTTGCTTGAATTTCTCGTCAACTCCTTCATATTCCTCATATATTCATTTTTGTTACCTTGAATCTCTTGTATTGAGTTGCACCATGTTTGTCATATCACCTATATTATTTCTAGGTACAATGTTTTATTGTGGTAGCTCATCATAACTCGTGTAAGATGCATCTTTACCACTTTTTTATCAAAAAGTGGTCTATTGTCATACATTCAATATGACAATAAATCTTTCCCTTGTTCCTATCCCGATCTAACATAAATCTTTCCTTTGCCATGAAGACCAATTCTATATTCATTATCTTTCATATGTTTATTGTAATTCTTAGGTTTATAAATCCAACTTTTAATGACATATAATCTCTCTCCATGTTTCTCCTAAGAAGATCATGCGTTAAGAAAACAATCAAGAATATAAACATAACAAAACTATTATTGAATATAGAACAAAGTTATAGTTTATATGCTCATGTGTGTAAACTCCGCCCATGTATAGGTTCACCCTTGCATGGCCAGTTTTAAGCCCGAATAAAGGTGAAGGGTTGAGTTAGGCTTTCGATAGCCAGCATAAAATTTTGTCAGATTTTTATACCATGGATTATACAAATTATGAGCATTGTGTTTGGGTGCCCCCTCTTAGCGACACATTGCAGAGCCCGAATGTAGTAAAAAATAAACAAGGGTCTTTACATTTTTGCCCAGATATAATAAATCAATGTTGTGAACAAATTATAGAGAGGGTTCCCATATCATGGACGGGTGTCGGTAAAGAAGTTAGTCATGCTAATTGTCGCCTAAATGTTGTGAACAAATTATAGAGAGGGTCTTCGCATTTTCAGCATGGATGGATGTGGGGGTAAGGAAGGTGGTCTTAGATAATAAGATTCATATTGTTTTTTCGAATATCAGAACATTATCTGGTAAGCTAATGGAGGTAGCAGATACTATTATTCGGAAAAAAGATTCATATCCTATGTTTACAAGAGACAAAGTTGGAGAAAAAACAAGGGAGAGTGAGGATATAAGTTTTAAATTATGATACTCAGTAAAGAAAAAGACTTGAAACAGAGTTGGTATTATCGTAAATAAAGATTTAAATGATAGTGTAGTATACATACAATGATATGGTGACTGAATTATAACATTGAAATTAGTGCTAGGAGCAGAGGTAATATAGTTTGTACTTACTCACCCCAAGTAGAACTAGAAGATAGTATAAAGACGACCTTTTAGGAAGAGTTAGATAAGATGATTCAAAGAATTTCACAAATGGAGATGATTTGTTTAGGAGGGGACTTAAATGGACATGTCGGTAAAGAGGTATTAGAATATCAAGGTACTAATAGAAACTTTGGTTATAGATATAAATGAGAAAGGTAGGGAGATTTAAAATTTTATTATGACATTTGACCTCTTTATAGTCAATACAATCTTCAAAAAATGAGATAAACATTTAATTACTTATAAGAGTGGCTTATCACAAACACAAAAATAAATTTGTTTGCAGAAAAAAAGACAGATCGTGTTGTAAAGATTGCAAGGTAATTACTGGAGAAAGGTTAACCACCCAACATCAACTTTTAGTTAATGATTTACATGTAAAAAGTGAACAAAGAAGAAAAGAGTGCATCGAGCTATTCACACTAAATGGTGGAACCTCAAAAATGAGAAAAGGTATATTTAAACGAAAAAAACTTCAAAGAGATGCTTGGAATTATGTTGGTATACCTTGTGATATGTGGCACAATATGTCTATATATATTAAGAAAGTAGTAAAAGATGTGATAGGTGAATCTAAGGGAGGTGTACCGGTACAAAAAGAAGCTTGGTGATGGAGTGAAGTGGTGCAAGATAAAATCAAGGCAAAGAGGGCATGTTACAAATTACGTTATGCTAAGAAGACTAGTGAAACTTTAGAGTCTTATAAGAAAGCAAAGAAAGAATCGAAAAAGATCGTCAATGAAGCAAAAGTTAAAATTTGAGAGATCTATATAAAAAACTCAACTCAAAAGATAGTGAAAGAGATATTTTTAGGATAGTTAGGGCTAGAAATAAGAAAACTAAGGATCCTAATTTTGATAGATGCATCTTTGAGAGAAAATTTTAATGGCAAATGATGATATAAAAATAGATGTAAAAATCATTTTTATAAGTTTTTTAATGAAAACAGAGATGTTAGTATTAGCTTAGGAGAATTAGCTAAATCAGAAAAGTATATAAACTACAATATCTATCGGTGTATTCAAAAGAATGAAGTCAAATAGTCTCTTAAACATATAAAGGGTGATAAATCTGTAAGACCAGACAATATTCTTATAGAAGTTTAGAAAATCTTAGGAGAGAAAGGAATCACTTGGCTTACAAGACTATTTAATGAAATATGGAGAAACCAAAAGATGCCCGAGAAATGGAGAGCAAGTACACTAGACATTCAGAATTGTGCGAATTATCGTGGTATCAAGTTAATGAACCATACTATGAATTTATGAGAAAGAATTATCGAACGTTGGTTAAGACAAGTATCGAGCACAATAGAGAACCAATTTGGATTCATGTCATGTTGATCTACTATTGAAGTGATTCACCTTTTGAGATGTATTATGGAATATTTTATAGTAAAGAGAAATACCTTTACATGATATTTATTGATTTAGAAAAAGCTTATGATAAGGTACCAAAGGATGTTTTTTGGAGAACCTTGAAAAAAAGAGGTATCCTATTGACATACATAAACCTTATTAGAGACATGTATGATGATGCAAAAACATGTGTGAGGACTTAGAAGAAATGACAAACTTCTTTGAAGTTAATATTGGGTTACATCAAGGATCAACTTTAAGTCCATACTTATTTATAATGATGATTGATGAGTTAACAAAACATATTTAAGATGAAGTATCTTGATGTATGTTATTTGCAAATGGCATTGTGTTACTAAAGGATTCTACTAAAAAAAGTTAATAGAAAATTGAAACTATAGAGAGAAACATTAGAAAGTAAAGGCTTTTGAGTTAGTAGAACAAAGACAGAATATATAGAATGTAAGTTTGATCATTTGGTTACTTCAGAGGACATAAAAATTAAAATTGACACACATTGCATCCCTCAAAAAGGAAGTTTTAAATACCTAGGGTCAATTTTTCATAGTGATGAAAGAATTGATGGAGATATTACATATAGAATTAATGCATGTTGGTTAAAATAGAGAGGGGCATCAGGTATTCTTTGTGATAAGAAGATACCATTAAAGTTAAAAGGTAAATATTATAGAGCAACAATTAGACCTGTCATATTTTATGGTTCTGAGTGTTGGGCTGTTAATCATCAACATGTACAAAAGATCTGTGGCAGAAATAAAGATATTGGAATGGATGAGTGATCATATAAGGAAAGACCATATACATAATGAGGTTATTAGAAACAAATTGGGAGTGACACCAATAGAGGATAAAATGAAAAAATATCGTTTAAGATGGTTTGGACATATAGAAAAAAAACCAAAAGAAGCGCTTGTAAGAATGTATAAAAAACTAGATTTTGAAAGTATTAAAAGAGGTAGAAGATGACTACAAAAGTGTTGGAAAGAAACAATAAAGAATTATCTAACTTATGTTGAGTTAACTGGTAACATGACATGTGATAAGGCTCTATGGAAACAAAAAATCCATGTAGTTAACCCTATCTAGTATGGAAAAAGGCTTAGTTGTTGTTGTTGATATGCTTATGTGTGTAATACTACTGCCATGATGGTTCTTATTTATATGTGGCAATTTTCAATGCTACTTTTCTCGATGAGTTTCAGGTTCAAAATACAGAAAGGATCATGGAAAATAAACAATGTGTAGAAATTTGCAATGTTGCTTTCCTAGATGAGCATAAGCTAGTTCAAACATAATAATAGTGTAACTTAACAGTATGATTGCTTTTAGCTTGAGAAAAGATCAGTTGCAGTCGAAACAATAGGATCTCAAATATAATAGAATGAATGGTTCCCAAGAGGGATCCAAATTAGTCAGGAACAAGATGCGTAAAAGTAACTCATGCAGGGTTTCCTCTGCTATGCAACTGAATCCTAATGGAAAGTCAACTTCTTTGTTGTGGAAAGAGTAACAACTAAGAGTCCTAGATTTCATTGTTTAATTATATAATGATATAGAACATAATCTATCTTGTGTATATGCTAGAAAAGCAAAAAACATAAAGTTTAGTGGTAACTGAACCTTGATGCACATCAAGCTCAAGGCATGTTGCTTACTCAACAAATGCTTTACAAGCTTTTACAGAGAAGTGCATCATTAAAAGGTGATGCATGTTTTGCAACATTGTCTCGCCTATATCATAACACAACTTTCTCTCCACCATCTTTAACCTTCATCTACAATAACTAAGGAAGTGTATTCGAATAATCCTAATTTGCACTTTTTCATATATTACTATAGTGCCAATTCGATCGTGAGAGAATCTTGGCATCTCCACTATAAAACTCTAGGTACATACAGAGTACATGAGTAGCAATTTCACCAAGCATAACTTAGGAGTTTTGAATGTACACTAGCACCAGAAAAACTGCACCCTATGGTAAATAATTTGCTAATAACTGATCTCAACGAAATAAAAACTAGACAATAGAAAGCATATCTGACTCCTAAGAGATAACATGGTCACTAGTTCATCTTTAGTAAATATAGATAATTTCTCTTCATCAATGTTGGATCTCTCTCTCTCACACACACCCCTGTGTGAGTGAACAATGCAAAATACAGAATACAATTACATACTGCAGACCCAGTAGAGTGGAAATATAGAAAATCCTAGAGAGAGAGAGAAAAAGAGTAACACAAATGGATTCCAAGGTACCTCCACAACCTTGTGCAGGTCGCCAAGTCGCCAGATATGAGAGTCGATTCGCTGGAAAATAGAGATAGAGAGATCATAGGGGAAGGGAAGGGCTTCTGTTCCAACTCGTTGGAGAGAGAGCCGATTCACTGGAAAATATACACAGAATATCGTGAAAGGGGAAGTAGTTAGCGATTCCGTTCATTTTAATTTGGACCAAAATTTTGAGTGGTTTTTATAATAATAGTATGACCATTGGAAAAAGTACCAAGATTTGCTAAACCTTATTTCCAAATAATAGTATGACCAAACTTCAGAGATTTATTACATTAGTTGTTTTTATATTTCTGATGACTCTAACCAAAATTGTTCAGTTATTGGTCATAAAAAGTCAATTTTGTACTGGAGCATAAAGTTTGGGGTTTAGCGATATTAGAGTGGTGAAAAAGCTAAGAGCAAGTGAAATAGAGCCTTATAGAATAGAATAAATCTTCAGTTGGTAATATATAGCAACCATCAATGAAATTCAACATAAGCTGAATCAGTTGCAAACGACCTTCGATATGGGTAGTGATTTCACTAAACAACAAGGGACACAATTGAGAGCTCAACTAAAAGAATTGTGTGGATTCGAGGAGTGCTTTTGCAGGCAAAAAGTAGAGGTAGATGGGTCAAAGATGGTGACAGGAATAAACATATTATCATATGCACTTCAAACGTAAAATCAGTGTCAACAATACTAATTGTGGGCATTACCATTACTGTCTGCACACCCCTATCCATACATCCTTTTTTCACTAAACACCAAAATTATCTTCAATATAAATATTATATTCTTTCACATTCCATCCCAACATATCTTTCTCCTCTCTCACCCAATCTCTCCTCTCCCACCCTATTTCTCCTCTCCTGCTCAATTCAACCAAAAGTACATTTGTATCTTTTTGCTCCAGTGACTAAAGTTTCATTTAGCATTACTATCTTCTTTGCAACATATTTTACGGATCTCACTAAAAAGGGATAGAAAAAAAATAATGAAAATAACAAAAATTGAAACTCAAAACGAAATCAATAAGAAAAAGAAATGTGGCTCAATAAATAAAAAAACTTTAAGAATCAACAATGAAAGAAGAAGGAAAAGAATCAAGAAACATACCGAAAAAATTTAAAATAAAAACTAGGGCATCCTAATGGAAGAGAGGCGCGTCTCCCCAATGGATGAGACACAGGTTGGGCGCATCTCTTCGTACCATAGTTTTTTATTTTAAATTTTGATGTAGAAATCAATCAAAACAACTAAAAAACAGAAAAAACAAAACCAAATCAACAGTATAAATCAATAAATCGACGAATCTCCTTTGAATCAACCTTTTTTATCCCCTTTTATTTGTTTCTTTGTTTCTATCTTTTTTTCTTTCCTTTGATTTTTGATTTTTTTCATTTTTTGATGACTTTTGATCCGTTGTTTTTTAAAATAGTTATAGATTGAGTAATAGGTGGTTGAAATGAGCCGAAGAGTGAATAATGGAAGAAAAATTATTGGAAATGAGGGTTGGCAGCATATTCACGTATGAGGAATGAGGAATTCCGTTTATGGGTGAAGGGTATTTTTGTAATTATTGAAAATGGGCAGGGTTATTTTAGTAAAAGTGAAAAGGAGGTGTGTATACTAAAGGGGTGTGCATATATCAATCTTGCTAATTGTTTGGTGCAAAAGGATCCAATACATTGTAATTCATTGCAAAACATCCATGAAGAGAAAGCTATTTACTCAAGGAGACTAATGCAAAGATTGTCACTTAAACTGAAATCAAGTAAGATGAGAAATGAAATAACTCCTTTTAGTAGCAAGGGATCACTTGGAGTCATTCTTTCATCACGGATGATTCCCTATCTTTTATTTGAGATCAAAGTGTTGGGTGATTTTTAAAATATCAAAATATATTTGGTGAAGTTTATAGGTGCAACCATGTTGTGACATTAATGGTCACTTGAGTGATAATTATGTTCATTAGTAGTACATGTAGTAGTTGTAACTCAAGAACATTTTCTAGTATTAAGAGCCACCTACTTAAGTGATAATTGTGCTTATTAGTAGCACATGTAATGATTGTAACTCATTAGTATTTTTCAGCTATATTTATGTCATTAATAGCCATTTACTTAAGTAGTAATTGTACTCATTAGTAGCATATGTAGTGATTGTAACTCTTAAGTATTTTCTAGACACATTTTTCCACTAAGACCCACTTAATTATGGTCATGATCATGTCTATATTTAATGGTATTGTAAATGAGATTCATCCAACGTTTTTTCTTAATTGTGTGAATCCATTCCTACTTAGTTTTTTGAGAGAATTTGCAAGTTCTATTATAGCACTAATTGTATTTGCAACATCATCGTCTTTGCTTTGCCAGATTGTCTATAATTTGGTTGTATTCGTGACAAACTAAGGGTTTTCGTTGTATCCTTAAGGTGTTTGTTGGGCCCATTGTATTCGGTCATTTGATACCGGTCATGACAAATAAACCTAAAAGTTAATGTTTATCATGTATGAAAAAATAGTATTATTCTAACCTTTTTCTAAAGTGCTAAATCTCTCTCGGATGTCAACTACTCAATAACACTACCATCTACAACAGCTCAACTCCAACACAAAGTTTGACCATTTCTTAATTGCTTTAAAAGAATTTGAACCGCATTCCAGGATGCGCATCAATGGACAGAAACCTTTTCATTGCCTTTTTGGTGTCCAGACATTGAGTGGATAGCGCAAACAGAAACTTCGCATGAGATATCTGGAAACTTTTATCCTTAAGGGTAACCTCACTTTTCAATTTGTATCAATTGTTGATTATTAAAGCTTCCCATACACTTATAAAGTTGGGCTTCCACATCCCTTACCTAGCTCGTCGGACTGTGCTTCTTAAATCAGTTTTGGTGCCAGTACCGCTCTATTGGATGTTAGCCTTCCACCTCCAGCAGCATTTTATTAACAATTCAGAAGCCATGATGAGAGGTTTCCTATGGAATTGCGCCAATCAACAATGCGTGGCCCTTTTGCTTTACTGGAAAATTATTTGTAAGCCATACCGAGAGAGTGGGTTTTGCCTCAAACGCATTCAGGTAGTGAACAAAAGAACTGCTTTCGCATAGGAGCTAGAAGATGGCAGACAAATGTCATGATCCCTAGACAAAATTGGTGACCGTGAAGTACCTTCGGGTTAAGAGTCGATGGTTTCCGTAGAAGGAAACTTAATCATCATGGGGTTGGAAATCTAACAAATTGGGGACTTCTGCTCTTGCACAAAATGTTCAATTGATTATAGCCGATCAAGGGACTAACTCTGAATTTTGGTGAACCTTGGCATTGAACTGGGCATACTAGCCAGCTACATTACATTGAAAGAAGCCTCTCTCATTAACAATACCAAAAGCTGCAGAAGGTATCGATAGGTAAGATGAAGACAGTAAACATTATTTTGGTGGAATATCTTATCAATTTATTCAACAGGTGCCTGTGACTATCATTTAATGATGTCAACACAAACGGGGATGGACTACCTATGCTGCATGTAAAAATGCAAGTTAGACCTGCCTCGATCTAGGAATCAATTCACACGGAATGCAACCTTTTCCACTCAATGACAACAACTAAAGTATGATTCGTCCGCCATATGAATTCTTTGTTTTCATAAACATTCATCCTTTGCTACGTTGTTAACTCATTATAAGCTAAATCATTCTTTATTATTTTCTTCCAATATTTTAGATAATCGAGCGCTAAGGAATGATTGGTGGTACCACTGTGGTTTAAGAACAGTACAACCAGTTAACCCATTGCAAACTAAATTATTTTTTATTATTTTCTTGTGTTACCGCTTTGGTTTGGGAACAGGACAACCATGTTTCTTTTCTGAACAAGATGTAAAAACCGCTAAGCATTAACTTCCTGTGATGCCCATTTGCAATTAAGGTATGGGAGGAAACTTCTAACTTGGTCGACCTTGGAAACCATTGCATAATATCGAACAGGCTCTAAAGGATTGGAAACGGTGGAGACAAAATCATATATCGTTTATGGCTTCTAGCATTTTAGATTATAATTCAACACGTATTGAGATATGTGAGATGCTAATGAACTAAGACTCCTCATAGGACAGTTGAATCATCCTCAAATGTACCTCAAAAGGTTTGGATCCAAACCTTAGTTGACCCCGTACCTTGTGTGATTCCTGGTAGAACCACGTTGATATCATATAGCTGTTGTCAAGTCTTCAAGCTAGATTTTATCTTTTGTCCTTAAAATATATGTATTAACATTAATTAAATGCACATATGAAGGGGATGTGGATATGTTTCATAAGGGCTCGCTCTTCATTTGTCTTCCTTTAAAGTAGTTTTGGATTTGGATTTGGATTTGAATTTGAATTTGTAGCTGTATTGGATTGAGCTACAATAAGGTCTTTAATTGCGGGCTTTTTCTCATTTTTCAAAATATCTAAACTTGATTTTCTTGTGAGTTTAATTTTTTGTTTAAATTAAAAATAGCTTTTCGAAAACAAGTTTTCAAAATGATATTTGTTTACGAAAATTTGGACGTTTACAAGGCTTCGATAGTTTAAGAAATGCTTTCTACTCGTTCAAAAGCCATCCATTTGGGTCACAAATTGCCAAAGGTTATCTATTTAGTTGGACTATTAAACCATCCAAAAAAAAATGCTATTTTTATTTTCAATAATGAAACTCTTATCTTTTCTTCTTTCACGGCTACGAACCTTTGAAATTCTCTTTCGATGGTTTTGAACAGTTGAAGGTCTTTAACAGTGAAAAAAAAACTACCTTGAGCTCCTTTCTTCTAAGAAAAACTCAAGATAGTCAGCATGCAACTTATGTAAGAATGTCCCGCTGCAGTTCCACACTCACTGTGTGTGTTGTGTGTGTGTGAGAGAGAGAGGGAGAGCTTTACATGAAATAAGAACATGCGGAGAAGCAATTATTAAGGACTTATATCTCATTTTCATTATTCTCTACTGCACCAATCACAATTAATTGCATACAGAATCCCCACTTATTGTAAGTTGTGAATAATTTTATGTACCGCTGTGTAGGTACCCACAATGGCAATAAAACAACCCACCATCATAACGACAACAACTGTCGTCAACTCACCCTTGGATCTTCTACAACCCTTGCAGATTTTAATGTAGCAAATGCAAGGGAACAAAACTGAAAGACCCATGCTCACAGTTGAACCAATCAATGCCATCAAATATCCAAAAAATGGAAAGATCAAAGCTATAAGGACTGTGGTTGCCACAAGTATGGTTCTGGTGGCAATGCTTGTGATGACATTGTTATTGAAGATGAAGGCATCTTCCATGGCTGTAACTATTGGTGTAAGCACCAGTGCATACCTAGCCAAGGGATTTATGATAGTGGTATATATTGCAATTTTTGAGCTTAATTTCTCCACTGGAAGACTTAGAGTTACTTGCGATTTTACCGTGTCTCCGAACATCAGGTATCCAAGGATTGCCATTGATCCATAACTAAGCGTGCAGAGGACAAAGCAAGTTATCAGTACCTAAAACAGTGAGACAACATAATAAGAACGGTTATTCAATAGCTTAACAGGAAATTTAATAATTGAAAACATTCCAATTAAGAAATTGGCCACATGTTGTACTAATGTGACGCAAAAGTAGGTAATTTGAGTGGTATATTTAGTTTATAATAGCCTATCTTTCTGATTAGCAGCACCATTGTCAGGAATGGCTATACCTACATTTTGCTTACAGCTCTATTTATCTTAATTTGTTCACTCTTCTTCTTTAGTTTAGATGAGGTGAGAGAGAGTGATCGATTTGTTAAGTAACAAAGTTTTTTATCCAATAACGTCATCATTATACATTATACTTTGCTGATTCAAATGCATCTATCTCGTGCTAATAAAATCTTCTAAAACATGATAATGTGTGGTAAATTCTAGAAAAATATTAAAAGAAGGATACTGTACTTATTTCATAGACAGACAATTTGCATATGTAGATCCTTACCTTATTGAATTGAGTTTTGTCTTTCATGGAAGAACATATAGTGGGGAACATGGAGTGCCCACAATAGCAAAATGCGTAGATACTGATAGCAGTGGGGTTCCCAGTGAAGCTGAATAGCTTTCCATGGTTAGAAAAGCCAACACCATCAACTATGCCAACCCAAAAAACACAAAATAGTAAAATTGCAATAGCTACAACACCACCGGCAGAAACATACGCAAGCAACTTCATACTTCTAAGCCATACAGTAGGAAGGAACACAAGAGCTGATATGATAATGAATCCTTGACTTCCCACAAATTTGTGCCCCGCTATTTTGAAACTCAGCTCAGGGAAGAGTTTTGCCAGATTATCACCTTCCAGTATCAGAAATTCAACTGCTACCAAGTATAACTCAAGGAAGAGAAAAATAGTCACGACGAATCTTCCCTTATTACCAAAGGCAAGGCCACCAATGTCCTGGTAGGTTCGGACAACTGGGCCTGCATCCATGCATTGTTTTAGAAGAAAACCGGTGTAGCAAAGCAAGGCGGCAAGAATAAACAGCAAAATCAAACTTAGCCATCCTCCTTCTGAGAGTGCATATGGAATTGATAGCATACCGACTCCTGTAAAGACAAGAACTGAGTAAAACAGCCTTCTAATGATGCTTTTCCTGTAATTAGTCATTGTTTAATAGCACGGTTTTATATTGTAGTTTAAGTATGTAGAAGCATTGTTTGCCAGAGACCTATCACAGGAACATATATATTCTTCTTCCTTTCGTAGATGTTCGTGTGACTCCTCCAAGGAGAAGGCCTGATAAAAGCTTTAGCTTGGACTTACGGTTTTCTTGTTATTTATTATTGGTTACGCCCATGTGTCCTCATCTATACTCTGCCAACACGCTTTGATATTGAATTCCCCACGGATACTCTGCCAACACGCTTTGTGTACTTTTATATATATATATATATATATATATATATATATATATAGAGAGAGAGAGAGAGAGAGAGAGAGAGAGAGAGTGGGAGCTTCTAGACTGTCTATCCTGGTAGACATTGTTTGATCAACACATCATTCTCCTAAACAATAGGACGATGAGGATGCTCGTCCTATAAATTCTCTTATTGATGTTGAGAGGTGCATTGATGTGTGTCTCATTCGTTGATCGTATAGATACTACAAATCGTCTAGCAAAGTCTATAGGAGGATGTTTAGCCATTCTAGTTTTCACATATATATATATATATATATATATATATACATATACATATATATATATATATATATACATATACATATACATATATATATATATATATATATATAATCTTTTTGCCTTTCATGAATTTTGGTGAGGCAGCAGCCACTTTGCTCGTGAATAGATCATCCATAGTCTAAACCATATTCTGTGGCTTTTGGTTGATGCTTGTGGGCTTTTTCATTTGTTAATCTTTGCGAGAGATAATGTGCATGAGCTTGTTATTGGACTTAATGATGTTATTAATGGTTGTCAGACTTAATTATGCTCATATAACCTTAAGTTTATTTAGTTCATAATAAGTATGCTTAAAGGTTTAATTGTTAAATCATTAATAAAGGTAAAAGTCCAAAAGTATTTTAGTCACGTATGTATGAGGGGCTTGTATGAATATCATTGTTTGGAAGAATTTCATGTGTCATAGATAGTAGCTCTTAAACCTCAATTCAAAGAGATTCAATGGGCATAAAAGACCACACATATGCACCAGGCTCAATAATTGTCTCTTTTTACATAGAGACGAGAAGACAGGTATAGGGCGGATATGAGGTGTGACTCTTGCCGTGGATCGGAGAATCCATTGTTTTATTATAATACTTTATTAGAACTCCTTAATCACAGGTTACCGAAAATAAAAAGTTGTGCTCCCTCTCTCTCCTTCTCTCGGTTCTTTGTTTCCTTGTACTTCTTTTGTTTGTTGTCACTGTATTATGGTCTTCAATCGACCCGTGACTAAATTGTTATCGAAGGTGACTTGAGTTGGGGTATGTGCTTTTTCTTGTGGTAACCATTTTTTTCAGCAGATAAAGCTATTGGTACTCATATGGTGCGTTGATTTCTATCTTCCAACACCTATGTCAAAGCTGTAAGTTGCACCCTCAGTCTAACATCCCATGCCAAAAGTAGAGCTTTGTGAGTAATCCAATCAAACTAAAATAATCAACTAAGCTTGAGATATACCGCTCTTGCTTCAACTGTTCAAAAACTTGGTCAAAAAACAATATATATAACCAGAATTCAAGACTGAGCGATTCAACAATAATCACAACGAGGAAGACCTATAAGCTTTTCTTTATTTCTTTTGTTATTTACAGTTCGAGTTTCTAGCTACTGTGGGTTGTGTTAAGAGTCTCGCTCTATACGGAAAGAGAAAAGGTCACGGAAAAAAATTGCACCCTCCTTTGTTTCGTTTTTTGGTTGGTGGTTGTGGGTGATGTGTGTAGAGAGAGATATACCTGTCAAAGCATTGAATCCATGGAAGCATGTCTTAAGAAAACTAGTGCCACCATGAACTTGGCTTGTCCCATCCTGAGTTTGGTTCTCAATATCCATCTTCTGCAAACTTGAGCACCCATGCAATGTATATGATCCCTTTATATACTCCAGTATGGATGGATACTACACATAAGAATGTCAGTACACACCTACCTAGCGTGACGCAAGTGCACCGTCAGTGCGTTCACCTGTTGTGATGGCTCCTTTTTTTCATATTCTCGTCTCCTTTAGTTGATTCAATCAAGCACGCAACAAATATGGATTCACTAAAGATGTAAGAACCTTTTTGGTGGAATTAACTTTTAATATTCTTCCAGCTATAAGTATCTCACTGTTCTGGCTACTAAAAGGCCTGATGCCACTATAGAATTTTCTTGTATGAGTTGCGATGTAGATATTATACAACTTAAGGCTTACTATTATAGCTACCGTGGTGGTTTGTATGCTTTTTTAAGACTTCATTTTATAACTCAAAAAAGAAGGGAACAGCAACACTTTAAGAAATGGAAGAGAACAAAGTGGAGAATGGATAATAAAAGAATGTCCACAAGAAGGCTTGGTGAGCTAAGGGTACTTGAACTACAACATTTGCAAGTGAAGCATGTGAGGTTCCTAGAAGAAAAACTAATAACGTCGAAAGTGGTATTTCGGATGAAAGGTAAATTTTAGAAGGTATCTGTAAGAGCAGATGGAGCAATTAACTATCCACATGTATTGAGAATGTGATTTTAAAGGATTCCATCAGTAGTAGATCTAGAAACTTTTTGGGGTTGTATCGATTAGTCTATGGGACTATTCAAGGTGGGCAAACTTTATATTACAGCCACATTTTCAGCCTTGGATACAGTTTTCATGTTGATTTCCAAAATTTCAGGTGTGGTGGCTATCCGACCTCACCTCTTAATGTATATCTGCAGATTTTTCTTTTTCTTTCCTTCTTTGAATATTGATCTCTATGCTGAAATGATGATGATAAGGTGAATGTTTGGCCATGCACGGAAATATCAGATCCATAATAAGTTACTAAAGAAAGAGTTCTCTCGCCTACAATTCAAGATAAAGTAGAGGAACAGAATCCTTCAAGTGCATGTTTTGGTCGACTCGTATAGAACGGAGGGACTAGCTTTGTCACTCTTGGGTTGTCACTTCAAGGGATAATAGTGGATTGTAGTTTTTTAAATTCGATTTCTGCTTTTCTGAGGTTGATTTATTTTTCTCTCCAGTTCTGCCTCAGTAGCTTGGGAGTTAACTGCTAACATGGCACACGATAGGGATCTGTGGAAATAAAGAATCCATGTAGCCGACCCCGTCTAGTATGGGAAAAGACTTAGTTGTTATTGTAGTTCTGCCTCAGTAGCCGGCGAAGAAAGAGAGAGTTTTAATTAATTCTTTAATTGCATGGAAGCCATATCTATTGGCATGCTCGTCTCATGCGCATGCATTCCTGGCGTAAAAAACCTTTTCACAGCGATGAAATGAACGTGATTAAAGTATTGCATGTGGATAACGAGGCAATCACATACACATGTTTGTCTTATTAACTAGCTCTAGCTGTTGGTAGTGGAGCTAATTATTTTCATTTATGGTACGGAGAAACTGTCTTCCAATAGAGATTCACAATATTCAAGATTGTTCTAATGATTTCAATTCCTCGCTTCGAGTGGCTAACTACGGACGATTTTCATACTGACGGTCGCACTGGTGGCTTCATAAAGCCTTCGATCATAAGGGTCATCATTAGTCACACGTAATGAGAGAGGTGGTACACTCTCTTTTAGTGTATAACTATGTCTTGTATGGACATATCGTATCGTATTTTAATATTAAAATAATATAAAAATTAATTAAAAATCAGTAAAAATCTAAAAAAAAAAAAAGAATTCAGAAAAAAATTTGGAAAAAACTGGTAATTGCTTTAAATTCATATAACATAAGTTTAGTAGAGATTGAGCATTTAACATTGAATAATTTCATCCAAATTTACATATTTTGAATCTAAAAAGGCAAAAAATGAAATACAGACACAGTTACATTTTACAAATTGTAATCAGGATCATCAACTAAATAATCTTCATCTTCTCCTTATTGCAAATTCTCATCATCATCATCAACGACACCTTCTTGAAAATCAAATTCTTCATCTCCTTGATGTTGTTGTTGTGCTCCTTCCAAATTAATCCTGTTAGGAGGGCATTTTCTTCAGTGTCTTCCATAACCCAATCTTCTAATATGTCAAAATTATTCAAACTTATTAGATCGAACTGACTTTCTTCTCTATTTACTTTTTTTAATTGCCTACGACACAAACAAAGATAAACAATTAGTAATAATATTAACAATTTGAGACTAAAGTTAAACAATATTGAATTGAAAATTTGAAAGTAATACAATATTACCTTTCACGAAGGTCCATGTTACAACAAATATAAACCAAATCATTATGCCTTTTGTATTCCAACCTATTGCGCTTTTTTGTATGGATGTGTTAAAAAACACTCCAATTTCTTTCACAACTTGTTGCACTATAGGTTTGGCTTAAGACACTCACTATAAAATCTCTAAAGTTTGGACAATCACTTCCAAACCTGTTCCACCAAACATCTATACAAAAAGACAAACATTAGAAACATAATAATCTACAGTAATGTAAGATGCAACTTAAATATAAAAATAAACAATTTACATAGATGCATCGTAGTGCAGTTGCGAATTGTAACAGGCAAACCCATCAACTGAAGAGCATTATCATATATCTCCATCTCTCGATGTATCGCATCTGCTATGCTCTCATGAGGAACTAATCTTTCGATACAATCAATGATTCCTCGATTAACCTCACTGTCCCTTTTAAAGGTTACTGAGTACCTGAATGATGGGTTTAGATAGTAGGTTGTTGCATGAATAGGCTGATGCAATTGTTTATTCCATCTACTATCAATTATTTTCCACACAGACACATAATCTCTCTTTTTTCTATTAAAGTTATTTCTGATGACTTCTTTTGCCTTGTTCATGGCTTCATAAAGGTAGCCCATAGTTGGTTTCTCCTCGCTGTCATCCAATCTCAAAACTTTCACTAAAGGACAAGTAATTTTTAATAATCTAACACATGCATTCCAAAATGAACTTTTGAAAACTGTTTCTGCAATCTCATTCAACTTTCTATTTCTTCTGTTTTGAGGCAACTCTGCAAATTGTTGTCACTCATCTGAGGAGAACATTCTCTTTAAAGCTTGCTTCTGTCTCACAATACTCTGTACAGATAAGAAGTTTGTTGTGAACCGAGTTGCAACTGCACCTTCTGAACAAATACATGGTTGTAAATGAATTTTGTAATATCTTAGAAACACTCAATTGCTACCTTTATTTCATCCATCTTACCAATGTCCCCGAGGATGAGATCTAAACAATGGGCTGCACATGGTGTCCAGTAAAAAGTCTCATAAATATCAGCTAACTCCATCCCAATTGCTTTGTAATTAGCTGCATTATCTATAATCAATTGGATTACATTCTCTAGCCCAACCTCTTGTATAACCTTATCAAATTCCTGTCGTAGGATCTCTATAGTGTTCCTCTCCTCTGACATATCTAGAGATCTAAAAAACATAAGTCCTTTAGGACAATATACAAAAAAGTTTAGTAATGTCCTCCCTCGCCTATCGGTCCATCCATTTGTCATGATAGTGCATCCCGTTTCCTTCTACGACTGTCTCAAAGTCAAACAGTATTGTTGCACTTCAATGACGGTCTGATCTAATATCTTTTCTCTCAACTTTTGATAAGAGGGCATCTTGTATCCTGGACCAATGTTAGCAATTGCATCTGCCATTGCTTGAAAGTTAAAACTGTTTGCTGCATTAAATGGAATGCATGCATCATAAAACCATCTTCCTACTACAAGGTCTGCTTGATCATGCAGTTGTTCTGAAGCCATAGTAGCACGAATTCCAGGTTGAGCACTAGGTATAGTGGAAGGAGGAAAGAACGAATGTATGCTAGAAGAAGCTCTTCCTCTACTCCTTCATGAACTTCCTCTTCTACTACCTCCAAAGTCTTCAGCTGTAACCCTCTTTCTCCTCGTAGGTGCTCATGAACTACTACTATCAATCTTTGTTATAGCATCTGAAGGCAAATTATCAGTGAATCCAACTCCAGTGGCAGTAGCACTAGCATCAACTTCTTCATACATCTGGAAATCATCTTTTTATTGTCTCCTTTCCTGTATGCTCTTAATCATCTACAGGCATTGCCATTTAATACCTTCTAGCAAACTTCTAACTCTGCCTATGCATGGAGTAACTTCTTTCCTAGTTCCTGCTATATGGTGTTTCAACCTTGAAATTCCATCACTAATAACCTTTTCATAAAATAAACATCTGATCTTTAACCTCAAACTCTCAACTGGTATACCCCACTGCCATGCCGGATCATCAGACTGATAATGAGAGTCTCTACCACCCTTTCCTACCATCTCAATCGAGTACTTTAATTCAAACAAAAACCTAAAAATAAAAGCACTTTGTAAATCCCCCAATCTTCAAATAACACTCAAATGGAGTGTCTCCCACTTTATGAATGCAATAAAAATCGTATACATACACTTAATAACTTCATATTTTGTCATTAAAAAAAAAACACAAAAAAAAGCAAATATAAATAAAAAAATTTGAAAAAATATCAAAATATATCTAAATCCGAGTTTGGAGGCTTGCACAGATACCGTAGGGTACGATTTTGGAGCTTTGAACACAAAGGAGGCGAAAATCGGCTCTTAGAGAGCTTGAGGAACCCAAAAGGATAGAGAAAACCTACAAAAAATCGTAGGTTTCGGTCGACCAGAGACCCTTTATAAGGGTCCCAGGATATATTACGGGCGATACGTACCGTATCGTGTGATATGGCCCATATCGCATGATATAGTGCGATGCACTGGCTGTTACGATATACCTATCGTATCGTGGTGGCCCACGATAGGGATTACACTCGTGTAACCCACTTTCTTACCAAAATAAAGCACATTTATAAGTTACCAAAGGAAAAAGTTTTTCAACGGTGGCTTACCTGCAGTCATTTTAGTAGTTAAGGTGATAGTGAAGAGAGTGGTATTGCAGGTACGATATGGGCTAAAATCCTGGGCAACTAAGAAGTTGGTTGATTCTTCCATGAAGCGAGAGTTGTGCGTGAGTTCCTTACTCGACTGCAAGATTCAGCTCACGGGCTGTTGGTCTCCTGAATTGACAGAAGAAGCACATATTGAGATGCGCATTTCCTTTTGGATCCAAAGATGAGATTGTATGCCGGAAGCTTATAGCGGACCTCTGCTGTGGAAGGGTTCTCTACGACAATGTCTTTGCTCTAGATAAAGTTGAGTTATTGATATAGAGAGCGTCACATCAAAACTTTGGCAAATGCAAACGAGAATCGTAAAGCAAAGTGCCCTGCGAAACCTTTTTACGTTACTGCCTTGAACCTTTGAGACTGCAGCACTGATGTATTCCTCAACCTTTACTCTGTTTTGTCTAGTAGAATAACCCCGTTCTTTCTTTTTCTATTATTCTTTTGTCTAACAGTTGAATCAATCTGCTGAAAACTGGATATCGGTGCTCTTAGGGGAAAAACAAAAGGAAAGAAGAAGAATTAACTTGAAAAAAAATAGTAATTCATGGTGTAAAACCTTCAAATTTTCCAGTGAGAAAGAGTGAGATACTGTGTCTGTGTCTGTGCGTGCGTATGCATGTATGCTATAATATATAAAGTTTGGAGTTTCTATTTTACAAGAAAAGTTGCTTTAAAAAGTTGGTCTTCATTCATGGGAAGACAAAAAGTATAGCTCTCTAAAGGAGTATTCTTTCCTTTTGCAGGTGGGATAAAGTGGTATGTTCATCCATTTTCAAAGTATGAGGCCCAGCATTCATGTTGGGTTCTACTGTAGCCGTTCGCTCTATCATGCATTAGTATCTTTCTCAGGAGGTGGGGTACATGAAAGAATATGATAGACCCTCGAAATTTTCCCAAAAGAGTGATGGTTCAGAAAGCTACTAATAGTGTTAATAATCTATTCATAATAATACTGGAAATTATATTACATATTTGCTGCTGGTTGGATTCGGATGCCAATAAATAAACATTCCTTTGCCATCGTACAACCATAAAGGGTTGACAGTCCGAACTTTTGGCCAGACAAAACTTATTCTAGTGAGATGATCCTTAGTGGTGGTATAACTAATATCTTGGTATTGTTTGTGGATGAGCTGAAAGAAAGAGTCAATAAACAAGTTGAACTATACATGGGAAGAAACGGTAAAAGTGAAGGCTTTGAAAGCAATGAATAAGTGGGACAGATTCAATATATTTTGTCCAGTACAAATTATACATAAGTTAAAAGGATCCAACAGTAAAACTCATGTAAATTCAGGTTTTTTCTCTTTTACTGGGATACTTCTGTACGAGAACGCCCCTTCTCTCTAACCAACTTGCCAACTCTTCGCTTTCTTTCTTCTTCTTCTTCTACTACTCTTACCATAGATGCATATGCAACCCTATCGATGTTGTACAAGGTATGTTAGTGGACATGATGATCTAAAAATTATTAAGTTGCAGCCCGTAAATAACTTTTAAATGTTGTAACTGAGAGGGATAGAGAGGGAGAGAGTGAAAGAATAGCAGTATTCTTGCTGTATTTCTCTAATTTATAAGAGCCAGGAATACTGGAGATGTCTTACACTTCTCAATTAGAAGCATATTACTGTCTCCATTTTTCAAATATTAGATAGCTACCATTCTCAAGTGATTGTCTTGAACATTTTAGTTACCTCATTCTTTGCTATGCATCTTCTAGCTGGGAACTTTGGGTCTGCCACATCACAGACCCAACTTTAATGTTGTTCCTGAGTTGCATAATGCTTAGTGTCCAATTATTGCTTCTCTTCGCATGTGATCTTCTCAGATAATGAATCTTTGCAGTGAATCCTAATTGCATCGTGCTGTGATGCTTTTTTGTCTGCCTTCATCATTTGAAGGATGGTGAAATAAGCTGAATTTTACTGTTGCTTACGAAACTTCGTTAAAATAGTGAACTAATAGTTTACGTGTAGACTTGTTATCACGATAAGAAGTGACTGTCTTGCGGATTAAATTCAACATGGGATGATCAACGCGCCTGCTTTTGGTTAAGATTACCTCAAACTTACTCTATAATGTTAATGGCAGATCGCTTCACTAAGATGTCCCACTGTTGCGTGCAGTACAACAAAAAACAAATCCTTGCCACGCTAAAGCGTCACAATTATGGTTTTCCAAGCTTTATAAAGAGTGGGAAAATGAGTGTGGAGAAATGAAAAAGATCGTAATCAATCGAACTTTCATCCACGGTTTAAAGCATGAATAATTTGCCACACTTTGTTGTCCACGTTTTAAACCATGAGAATAATGCAACTTCTATTTTCTCATGCTTTAAAGCGTGGAAAACTTTCCCCATGATATAAAGCATAAAAAATATTGCCCACAATCTAAAATTACGTTAGAACTTTAGATGCATCACATACATGTTTTTATATCTTTTGATTATTGCAGCAAATGCAAATAGTACCAAAGTAATGATTCTTCCTTCATTATCTCTTCGGTCCAACTGCAGGAGCTACCTACCTGCACAATGAGCAATAGTGAGAAGTTAAAGGGACTCTTCGGCCTCCTCACCTACCTGAAGAGATACCTATCTTTTCCGTTTTGCTTTACTGGGCTTGTTTACTAGTGATACATAGATGGATTGTATATGAATTTCTTTAGATCTGCTGTTGTTCTTGATTGTTGTATATTATTTATTTATATATGTAATCTTACGGTTTTTACCAACATACCACACGAGAGATATTTTCATCAATCGCCCCATATTGTTGTCTGTTAGAAAGTTGGATGCGTCTTGTATGTCGTTGATCTTTACTGAGATTCATTAGTTGAAACCCATGATTGAATGAATCTTAAACCATGATAAATTACATCGATGGAATGAAAAAGATAAAAAAAATTCAAATAACTCAATCAAGTTTGCATCGGAGGCAAATTTTAATAAACTTTGGTACAATTTTGCATGGGTTCAGTTTCTCAAACGTATCAGCGGGATCCCATTCTAAAATATGAACCGTCAATTATATGAGGTAAAATATGCTAAAATGCTTATATGAGGTACTTTTTATACAAGGGATGAGTGCCGGTGAAATGCTCACCGCTAAAATATTTCGCTACGCTCATCCAACGAGTTGAACTTCGTTCATCAAACATTTTGCTAGCTTGAGAAGTACTAAAGGCCTTAACTGGGGCTTCTTCCTCGAGTCCTGTCATGATCGCGCACTCGACGAAAGAGCTTTACAAGCGGCATTGCCCTTCTTCACTCACGTGATATTGCTGAAGTCTACCTATGTGAGTAAAGTAGGGTTACTTCAGAGTCTTAGGCTTGACTCTTACACCACTCATGAGAAAGTACTGAAAATAAGGCCTATAAAAATGTGTTAATTGAAATATGACATATACTGAAATTAGAATCTTATAAGTAAAACATGCATACTTCTTCAATTGGATTAGATATTTCAAAGCTTGTCTATTGTTCAATTTGGATAAGTGCTCATGTTTTGCTAGGTAAAGCTACTTTGATCAAAACTAGAAGATTTTTAAAGTGATGATTTTTCAAATATATTTTAAAAATGGTGAGAAATTGTTGGCCGATTTTTAAAATACTAAAATATATTTGGTGAAGGTTATGGTTGCAACCATGTGGTGGCATTAAAAGACACTTAGTCTAGTAATAATTGTGCTCATTAGTAGCACATGTAGTGGTTGTAACTCAAGACCATTTTGTAGCCATGTTTTGGTACTAAGAGCCACTTGAGTGATAATTATGGTCATTAATAGCACATATAGTAGTTGTAACTTATATGTATATCATAATTATGTTTTGGTATTAAGAGCTACTTAATAGAGTGATAATTATACTCATTAATAGCACATATAATGGTTGTAATATATACATTTAGCAACCATGTTAACATTAAGAGCTACCTTGTTGAGTGACAATTATGCTCATTGATAGCATATTATGAGTTACATCTTTACCATTTTTATATATAGTGGTATGATAAATAAGATTTATCTAACTTTTCTATCATGATGTAAGAACTTTTCTACTTAGTTTTTTAAGAGAGTTTTCAAGTCCTATTATAACACTAATTGAATTTGCAATATCATTATTTTTGCTTTGTTAGTTTGTCTAAGACTCGGTTGTATTCATGTAAGACGAATAAAGGGTCTTCATTATATCCTGAAGGTGTTTGTCAGGGTCCATTGCATTTGATTGTTTGATACTAGTACCGACAAATAAATCTGAAGATTAACGTTTAGAGCACCTTAAAGAATAGTGTTATTTTAATATTTAAATTCAATCTCTCGGGTGCCAACCACTCAAGAAACTGAGCCATTTGCAAGAGCTTAACACCAATACTTATTGTGCGTCAATACCTTGGCATGCTACTCAACCAACAAGACCTTTACTCGTTGCACTCAATTCTCCACTAGGTTGAAGATGATTTTAAAGAGAAGACTCTCATATTGTAGACTAAACATTACACATGGTAGCTTGGCCTTTTATAGCCATGGTGTGGGGTCCAGATCCTAGATCCAATCCAAAAGACACAAGTAATCAAGTTACTAGCTATACAAAGACCAACTGTGATCCACTAGGCTATGTTCACCCAGAAGGGGTTTACATATCCTAGACTAGACCTAACTATGGCTCAAGGCTTTATAATTGCACAATACGATACTTATTATGACAAGCTATCAAAGGTACACATTGTCGTGGCACACACGAGTGACTCGTGGACCAAGGCTCATGTCTACATTGACTACAAGATTATGTCTCAACCAAATTAAGATGACAAGTTTGCAAGGAGCCACAACTCTCGTGGCTAATGCTAATTCAATCAACTTAAAGGTTATGAGTTAGATATATACTCAGGTGCATATACCTCTCTGACACCTTAAGCCTTGAGTTGAGACGGCTCATCTCAAAATTATAGATTGTTTAAAATAGTCTCATTAGTTTGTTCATACACAACATATAGGAAAATCATATCCTGTGCACTTTTTATGCTGCCCACTCATGCCACCCATTCCTTTTAGGTGTCATGAGAGTAATTTACAAATTTTAAAGGAGTTTTAAAAGAATGAAAGACATTTTTATTAAACTCATACTACCCAAAAGCAATGGGTGAACAATATCACCAGTGGGTATGGTCTAATCTCTTTCTCTTTCTCTCTCTCTATATATATCAACATGAGTAGTAGGGAGGATCCAATCAAATCTATGTACATACATACAAATGTATAATTTTAACTCTGAATGATTAGCTATCAAACTTTTCAGAATTTTTATTTACTTTCTGTGTATTTTATAGAAAACAATTAACTTTTGTGCCCTATCATTTGCGAAATTGTTACTTTAGTACTGTGTGGAATTTTCTAACATTTTATTGAAGTGTGGTTCACAATGTTATGACATTTAGTGGCCAACAAATAATGCTATTCATTTTTCTTGATATGCCACATTAACATTTTTTAACAGCTTTGAGCTGACGTGTCATTATGTGGTGACATGAGCTAATGTTTATGAGAACATGACATTCACATAAACATGCCATGTTAGAAACAACAATGGTGACAAGCTGATACTTTGTCATTGCAACACAAACCACACGCCAATAAACTTTTACAAAAATATAACGAAGTGAAAATTTCACAATCAATAGGATAGAAAAGTGATGTTTTCCCTATTGTATTAGTACAAATATATGGTATATCCTTTTTCCCTATGATTTTTGGGCCAAAACATCATCCCTTTTGTAGATTCTACCCGATAACTTGAAATCTGCAACTCCCATCTCCTACAACATCTACCCATCTAAACTAAGGTATCTGATTGGCATATAATGTACATGGCAAGCATAATATTTTGTATGCCTTTCAGGCACATAGAGATTTAGAGTATTGATGCAATGAGCCAGCCTTAGAAATAGGGTCTACACTACTTGATAAAGAAGAAATATCATGTCCTAGAGACACCCCATGACCATGACCAATGCCAAGTATAGGCTTACCCTAAGCAACACTCCTCTTAGCATTATCCTTGACAACCCTCTTTTTGTCTATCTTTTAGATATCAAACTCTGGGACTATAAAGTAGTGACTCTTTCAACTATGTGTGTCGCTATGGAATTGTGTGTCTCCACTTATTTGAAGCTAGATGACTTTCAACCGTTGAAATAATTCATCTAATTGAGTTGCCTTACTTAGTTTGGCACCATCTACTTCAAGTATATCAACTACCTCTAAATTGATATCAAGTTTCTCCAAAAAGACTACCTGATGGAAGTAATATCAGCTAACCAACTTTTAAAGAATGTTAATCTCATGAGCACATAGTAATTCATGTGATGCCACAATGCACACTAGAGACTATTTGGTTGAAACCACTATTTCTCCATGATTGACTTTTCCCTAAATAAAAATTAAGTGCCTAACATGGTACACTTTTATCCAATTATTGAATCTACTAAAAAGAATCTCCATGATGATTTTTGCTTACAGTCATAGGCTCCTTAAATACTTCTTTATTTTTGTAATCTACAATTTGTTCAATGAATGAATTAAAGGTCAAATAAAACCTCTCAATCGAGGTACCAATAAAATTATTTAACCTTGTGTGCATACTATAAATCATGAACACCAAAGATTAATCATTATGATATTCAAATATTATATATAGATATATACACAAAAAAATTATATGAAAGTATAGTAAGAAAACTCTTGTCTTCATATCCATGATACTGCTATGCATAAATATGTTTATTCGACAACTCAATAACTTTCTTCCAACTTAACCCAAACGTAGTGACAAATTCTTTCTTCCCGATCAACTCAATAATATGTTCTTGAATTTGTTTTCCACTATATGATATTTTCATAAAAGACATGACTTGAGGAAACAATCTCAATTGCATTTATCAACGCCAATACATATTACATTAGAAAATTTGTTCGAAAAAATAACTCTCTTATATGTCTAAATAACCAATCATAATTATCTTCCTTTTATATGCTTATAAAAGCAAATGCTAAGGAAAAATTCTTATTAGTTGATGTAAATCTGATAACCTCCAAAAAATGTATCTTATACCTATTTGTCTTATGTATGTAACCAAACTCTACAACCTTCTGACATGGGTGTAACAATTGAAGTGAAGAAGGATGAGAGAAACAATGTCACTAACACAATCTATCTTTGGTATCTTATGATGCCATGCATACCAGTGGTGATGGTCTATTTCATATAATAGTTGTAGAATTGATTGATCATCCATCTCCTTCTTTTGAATTTCAAGTGTCATTGTAAATGTGCTTTATCATGGAGACATTTGGGTCATCTGATTGCTTTATGTGGGACAAGATATTGTTTGATCTACAATAACCTTCTCTCTTTTATTAGTTGATACTCAAAATCAATCAATTTATCTGCATATGATGTCCTTCACGGTACAACCTTGTGGGATGATTATGTGTTCCTTTAACCATATACAACCTTTAAGAACCATCACTTTCACTATTTCTTTTGCATAAAAATAGATATTTTACCTTTTCTATTTACTAGTCTAACAACTACTTTAAACATTAATTCTATACTTCTATATTTACCACTTTTTTCCTATCTAAGCCACAATGACATGTTTCATCCTTTTGTTTTGAACAAAGTATTACGATAACAATATTCTTCTTCTCATCATCTCTTGTCTACTAAAGTAATGCATCCCAAATAAAAAATATTGTATTAGTCAATTCCATCACCATCACAATCAACAAATATATTTGATTCCACACAGTACTAAAGTAACAATTTCGCAAATGATAGGGCACAAAAGTTAATTGTTTTCTATAAAATACACAGAAAGAAATAAATAAAGTTTGATATTGAATCATGTTGATATATATAGAGAGAGAGAAAGAGAAAGAGATTTCATTCGTGTTGTTGTTTGATATTTTTAAAAGAAAAGAAATTGGCGAATAAAGGGAATATTAGGGTTAGATGCTGGTTAATCAGGTCTCAAGAAAAGGGATGTACTATATCAGGTTGCCTGCGTTTCTCTATGGGAAGAGAAGTGGGAGGCCGTGTGTTGAGAGACAACTGTTCTGCATCTCCTCTTTCAGGAAGACATGATAGGCTCACATTTCTTGGAGGCACAAAAGGAGAACAAGGAGAAGAGAGAGATGAGGGAGAGGCAGGAGGGAGTAGAGGATGGAGTGCGAGGATGACTCAACATGGTGATAGCTATGGGCTTTGAGGGACACAACCGTTCTGCATCTCCCATTTGTTTCAAGAAAGTAGGTAGTTTAAATGATTCATCGTGACCGATTGACTATGACTTTGATGTTAAAATCTAATGTTTCTAGCCCATGCAACTCTTAGGCATAACTATGAGGTTTCCGTCATGCATTTTGGAAGCCAAAAGGCCTATTTAAGGGCTAAACTAGGAATTAGATGGCTCTCGTCCCTCACTAACCTTAAAGCTTAGAGGAGCTCAAGAGCACTGGTCGTTGGTCGTGGAATGATCAGAATCAACAATGTTTCTTATAAATTACATCCTTATTTAGTTTTACTTTTTTTTCTTATAACCATATGGTTGTATGACATTTTCGAGATGCCATTATATAGGTCTTGAAGTGACGAATCCATAGATTACTTATTCGGCCATTGTCATGGCTCTAGGAACCCTACTTTCTCAAATATCAATCCGAGGCTAGCTGGCCTGTTTTTGGTTTCTGCCTCTGTGATGGCTAGGTTCTCGGGCAGACCGGTGCTCTCATCCTGACCATGAAGGATCGGCCAAGTGAAAGGCGTCAGAGGGGCAGACCTACCCTGTCTACCATGTTGGTGTCAAGTTGGGTCCATGTTCTTGTTTCGGGGCAGGTTCTTATTAGTGATTGACGTGAATATGACGCCAACAAGTCCTTGGTTTTGGGTCCTACTTTGGATCCATTTAGGTTCTTTCTACACCCCATTATGGTTTATGGGCTGTTTTGGAGTCAACTAGCATCCAAATTTTAGCCACGATGAGGCGTTAGGCTCGTGATTAGGTGCTCTTTAGTATCATGATTATTCTAATCTGGTCTAGCTGTCAGACCAAGAGGATTTCGTTTGAAATGCTCACCGCTAAAATCTGGTCTACCATTATAGGTCTACTAAGAATAAGTCTCAACCTATTCTTTTTCTTTATGAGTCCAAGTACTTTTTCCTTAGGATATTTACATAATTGGTACTTGTGATCACTCTAATAGTGTGCTTTAACTCATTGAACTCAAGACTTGATATTATTCAAAGTGTGAGTCGAGGTTCCACCATTAGCGATCTTATAAACCAAGCTTAAACCCATTCCAATTGATGCTTTTCACATCAAATCCCTTATTAGATCTTTTGTTTAA
>JAYKKT010000075.1:24067500-24265000 GCA_036023115.1 Brasenia schreberi
TTTCAAAACTTGGTGAATTTCATATTTTAGAGTTTTGGGGTCCTAGTGTTTGCATATTTTTGGTTCTTGCAAGATAGTGTGTTATATGACAAATACCTCCATACTTAACCTTGTTACAAAATAAGCATCTATTCACAAACCTATTGCCTTTGAATACTAAGGTGTAGTACTTTCACACTTGATCAAACCGATTGAACGCCATTAATCTCGAGATAAACAACAAAAAGAAAAAGACTTTTAGAAGGTGGGAAATCTTAGAATCTATGAAAACCCTATATTTTTAAAGTGAAAAATAGGGTGAGAAAGGATTAGGAATGAAAAAAATGAGTATGTCACGGATTTGATAAAAATCCTATAAATTTTTAAGAATTGTGAGAAGTTGAGATTTTTTCAGGAGCTCATGTAAATAAAAAATAGGGAAAGGGTTTGAGAACAAAAAGGTGGAGTAAGCATAACATTCGAAAACCCTGCAGATCTTGAATTTGTAAATTCAAAAAAATCAACTTTTACTCGATACAGCCCAATAAATCCTTCTAATGTGTCATGCCATCCTTGCATCCGGTACACGCCAAACTCGTACAATACTATATAAGTTTTACAACATTGTTTATAACAACAATGTTGTGTGCTGAAACACTCATTGCAATTGCTGTCATACACTCTCTGGATATGCTTGCGGTTCTTTCGTGCAATTGCGAAGAACCTAGAGAGGATTTTGTCTGTGTGTTGTCATGCTAAACATTTGATTTGTGTGCATTATTTGTACTGGATACACTAACGTGTGGCACACTTATTTTGATGTTCCAATGTGATTCAGTCTTTCTTATTAAAGCGGTATTATTCACACATTGTGTTTTTGGCCTTACTCTCAGGGCTTGCTATGGTGTATTGCGCTTTGTCATGGAAAGTGGTGCTAAAGGATGCGAGGTTTGTTCCACAGAAACAGCTTGAATTCCTACAAAGTTATTTTATTGCTTTATGTAATGATTTGGTTGTAATTGCTATTTGATTTGAGCAGGTCATTGTTAGTGGAAAATTGAGAGCCCAGCGTGCGAAATCTATGAAGTTCAAGGATGGGTATATGATTTCATCTGGGCAGCCTGTCAATGAGTACATTGATTCAGCTGTCCGACATGTCTTGCTAAGACAGGTAAAAGATTTAACTGTATCTATTCCACCTATTGAAATGCAGAGGTCTATATAGTGTTCATTAAATACTTAGATTTTCTGCCCTAGAAGATCCAAGTCATAACTGGTCTCAAATCCAGCATTTTATACTCTTTAGACTTAAAATTTAGGTGTCATTCTCTGACTCAAGTGCAGTATAGATTATCCAAACTGGTTATTATATTTCAAATATAAATAAGAATTGTGTCAGAAACTAGCTAATTAGGAGGCATGCATTGAGCTACTTCTTCCACTATTTCCTTCTCGTATTTGATTTTCTGGTATATGGTGTGATTCTGCCACGGCCTGTTGTTTTGAACTATGCTGTTTTCTTCTGTTTGGATTTTCATTGATAGGGTGTGCTCGGAATCAAGGTTAGGATCATGTTAGATTGGGATCCAAAGGGCAAGCAAGGTCCTACCACTCCACTTCCTGATCTTGTCACCATTCACACCCCCAAGGAAGATGAGGAACTTGGTCGACCGGCGGTGGTGGCCATAGATCTTGATGTGGCAGCTTGAATTTTGCCAAGTACGCTGCAAACTTGAAGAGTGGTATGCAGCTGATTCTGCTATGTCACAACGGATGCATGCTTATGTTATTACATAGTTCCTTTAAATTTTTTCTCTAGACTTTTATGTTGATTAGTTACCTTTTCAAGACAATGAATGCAGACATCCTAGAAATCTAGCTTTTGATGACTCGTTAAGGTAGGATACCAATCCGGTTGAATCCTTTACTTTTTGGTCGAATTTTTCCCTGGTCATTTGTGCTTGTATTAAACTGTTATAACTAGAATTTCATGGTAGCTTGTTTATTTGAGTCTCATGATTTTCTGGATAGGTTGAATCATGATCTGTATCCTAGTTTGGTTCTTTGTGTATGATACAACAAAAAATCACTTGGATATCGCTTTGCTTGCAAATGTGGTGCAACGTATGATCTGGGTCCCATTGAGTCTACAGAGAGACAAAACATGCCTGCCCTATAAGGAAAAAGTAAATAATAGACGGTATGATAGTCTTAAAATGTTTTCATGTAGAAATATATGGATCTTAGTTGGAACTCCATGAATTCATGTTTTGTATAAACCTTCATATCCACGTCCTAAGCTTGGAGATTTATACTGCATGTTTCTTTGAGATATAAATTCAAAAATACAAACGAGGTTTCTTCTAGCTATAAATTCAAAAATGCATGTAACAAGTGTTCCAGATCATGGTTAAAAAATCGTGCATGTTTCCTGCCTTCCATCATTGCCCTCATATGACTAGAAAAGGTGTTGTTTGTAGACTATGATCGTTGGCTAGTTAAGGTTTCTGTCGGTTTAATACATTCATATTCCGATCAAAACTTTATCTCTGGCAAGGGTTTTATCCTTTCCTATCAATGCCGCAAGGCCACGTCATAGTAAATCCTAATTTTGTACGCACTTATCAGGGAATCCATCCAATCTTCAATCTATTTGCAGTTGTGTGTTGGGTGACTTAATCCTCTTGTTAACGAGGTGTTGTCCAGCGGGTTCCTGTGCTTCCCTTTTCATTTATTATTAGCAAGCTTTGGTTAGCATAATCATCTTCTAGTTCTAACCGGATGAACGCCTGATTATCAAACCGAAAACGTTCAGCTTGAAGGTTTTGGAGTTGACACTTTCTGGCCAGGAGAGCTGTGCCTTGTGCGGTGTTGCTTGCTGACTCTCATTTCATTTCATGCTTCATTCACTACCTCCTTTGTGGATGGACTCTGCTTTTTTATAAGATTGGATGGTAGAAAATATTCCATGGCTTATGAAACGTGTTTTATCAAGATTCGTTCTTAACTGAGCCTGTCTTTGTGTGGGTAGACTAGCAACTAATTGGATCCGTTACAAATATTTGATGGCCAATGTACTGTTTCGAATCCGGAACCAATTCTGTCCTTGATTGAACGTGCCTTTGTTCGGATGATCTGGTAAAAGATTAACGGGACTGGTATAGGAATTTGTATATGTTATAAATTTCTTACAAATAGGTTCTGTGCAATATAATTCAATGACCAAATTCTCAAATTTTATATACTAGAAAATTGTACGGAAGGTAACATGACCTAATCTCTCATGGTGAATGGAAGTTTCTATACAGAATCATTTCTTCTGCAAAGTAGGGTTTTCAGCTTTAGCCGGTGCTTGCTTTGCGGTCGGATGAATAGGGACGGCAATGGGGGGCGGGTTTGAACCTCACCGTCCTGCAATATGCGCTTTATTACAATCGGGTGCTGTTCAACCTTGAGATCTTGGCAGAAAGAAGCGTGGAATTATCACAGTTCAGTTTGTTACGTTCGTTTTCCCGAGCTACTCGAAATTATACCCTCTCCAGATGGTTCCCTCCCGTGCCAATTAGTGATCTACTGACTTAGCAAATGTGAATTCCTGATACCTGCAATAACCAAACTGAACTCTGGAAAGAAAAGGGCTTAAACCTCAATGACTTCCCTTTGGATCACTAATATCATCTATAAGGAAATTAGGCATCATTTGGCGATATTCCTCTGTTTCTGGTGGATTAATCCAAATTAAACGATACAGATGGATTCAACATTCTCAGGTTGTCAAAGATGTTGGCACCCAGGGCCTTAACCGCAGGGCACTCTGGCGCTGTTGCTGCTGGGCAAGTTCAACTCCCAGAGGGTGCATGCGTGTTTTTGGCATCGGCCTCTTGTTACCAAACAAAACAGGATTGTGGATAAACAGCCATGGGTGGACCACAAGGACCCTTAAAGTCGATCATTGTTTCCAAGCTGGAAAACATGCATCTGGCAGAGGTCTGGCATTGCTAACCAACGCCCATCTACCCAGAAACCAAGGGGACGAACGGTGACAATTTTACCTGACGTCTAAATTGACTATTTTTAGAAAAGCGAAATCATGCGGAACCTTGCACGTCCTCTACCCCATCGCACATCTACCCACCTCTTTACAAGCCTGAGGATTAAGTTAACGCTCCTTTCTTAGTCCACCTCTTGGACTCAATATTTGCTTTCATCTTTCCATCTGTAAACCATGCGAGAACCTATAGTTTCCACATTCCGTACTTTCATCTGTAAGCTTTACTATCACTTTAAAGTCTTGAGAACGCATCTGAAAATTAACTTTGAATCCCATGTCTCAAAAGCAAATGCTCAATTAAATGAAGCTCGAAGGACTCGAAAGCTCCTGATTGATATACTTCATGTGCAAGGAACTAAAAAGAACGGCGGAAGACGATACATTTATGTCACAAAAAACTCACTGCAACCGAATTCAGTGGGATTTATACATTCGGAAGCAACGATTCCACCAACCACACTGTTGGGGTGAAACTCATTTGGCCTCAAACGGCCAACCGCAGTATCATTAGCAAAGCTCAGTTTACATCAAGAAGATATTAATCCAGCTTTTGCTCCATTTATTGTTTACAAAGATAGTTGAGCATCATTTGTACTTGTGCTGTCGAGACTATATTACCGGTATATTATGTACATTCTTCCCATTCCTGCCTCTGCTAATTTCACAGGTTCCCGGATGGTGATGGGAGTTCATGGCTGCTAGCTCTCTCACACGTACGAGAATCTGCGCTGGGACTGGGACTGTTGCATGTTTTCTGGAACTCTTGAGCTGCAGATGCAAACATAATGTTCATTAAGAACGACCAATGAGAGCTAGCGCAATCCAAGATAGAAAATCTGGGCCATAACAATGGGTATCATAAGAGCACAAAAATATAGAACACTGCGTTATTACCTGGCTCTATACGGGTTTGTATTGTTTGATACAATAAGATACGGGAGTGCACTGATATGTATCAGACAGTGCAATGTGCAAGAAACACTTCTTGTGCCCGACATATTTCTTTTTTTTGTAAATTTCTTATTTTAGTATTATTATACTATTGTTGTTACTGGTTTCATATATTTACATGCACCATTTGGTATTTGAGATTATTTTGTATTCTTAAGAATTTTTTTATTTTTAGTTGAAAAAAGCACAATATAGCCAACACATAATGATCCATATTGACCGTATTGTCACTATTGACCAGAAACCTATAATTAACTACCAATGTATTATGATGGTTAGTGGTAAAAAAAGAAGCCAAACATAAAGAACAAGAAAGGGAAACATATCTGTATGATGTATTATGATGGTTACTGGTAATACAAGAAGCAATACATGAAGAACAAGAAAAGGGAAACATATACATCAGACGCTATGAATTTCAGACACAAGGACAACAATAATAGATGCATTAAAGGAAAGAGGAAATAGTTTCTTTGCATGGATAGGATGACTTACCGTCCTATCTGTTGCCGCTTGTTCACTCGCTTTCAGTAGGTTTCTCCATTTATCCTACACTAAGCAACATTGTACTTGAGAGACATTTCTAGAAAACAGTCAGAAGGCATCCTAACCGCCAGTCCAACTTAGGATTCTCCTTACAAGTTTACTTGATCGATTATTTTGACAGCAAATGGTTATGGTGTTTTAAGGTTGGCCAGCAGCAATACACAGACTTGAACTTTTCAACTTTTTTTAATTGGAAAAATCCAAAGATCATAACAAATAAACACACCTTTAGATCAACAGATGTTCGATACGCACTAGATGCAAAAGCAAATCTTTTGATCTCGGACCACCTTCCTGCTCCACAGCGTGATACACCTTCAACAAGCCTCATCACTTCAGGCAGAGTCCAAGCACGATGATGTTTTCTTCTGGTTCCACCCTTCGCTGTTGCAACTGTCACAGGATATTCATCCAAATCTTCTGGTGAGTCTAGTTTCATTGCCTCTGATGATTGATGCCTGCCTCCTAAGTACGGTACTACAGGGGTTTCACTGGTTGAAATCTCAATACCTCTCTGAAGTGGCAGCGGATCAAAGTTTCAGTAAAGCTGGAAAGAATTACAGCTTAAAGTCCAGGTAACCAGTAACATCGAAAGCCAACAAACCAATTTGATCAGGGTCCATATGTAGCAAAATATCTCACACTATACTGAGAGCACCTGACAAACATATCTATCGAACTAGAGAGTATGATGCAGGTCATGCTTATTTTAAGCATCCTTTCCTTATTGGAGAACTTAGTCAGGTAGACCCCTAACAGATACATACAGTTACAGCAGGGACATCTGAAGCATGCATCACACTAAATACTGATGGCAATCTGGAAACAAAAGTAAAGATCAGTGTTATTCGTATCGCACTTTTGTTAGAAACCAGGTAACAATTCCTTAATTAATTTTATTGAATAATCCACAATCAGCCACACAAGGCTTAGTATACAATGTTACACATGATGTGTTTCCCTACACATGAATTTGCAGTTAGCCAGCATTCAATGGCTACAAAACTAACCGTTCGATGCTTGTTGGTTGTGAAGGATTGGCCTAACGGCTAGTTTGGGTCCTGTTGGTGTTGCTTGGGCTCTGCTGGCCTTTCATCCTAGTAGCCCTAGTGGCCCAACCCTATTACATTTTAACACCCCCCTCTTAAACTTACGGTACGTATACCGAAAGTTTGTTTCATCCCTTCATGTGTGAACCGCTCCTTGTTCCAAAAGGAGAATGTTCAACTCTACAGAAATCTTTTCCAAAGCTTCAGTCAAGTTTTTCTTCAATACTTTTCTATCTGCATGCATTAGAATTCATCCTTGTGGTCTACCTTAGGACATACCTACAACAAAACTTATTAAATTAATCCCCAATGAAATATTAAGATCCCATAACTAAAAGCTTGAAAACATGTGTTTTTCAAAGAAGTTCTTTAGTAAAAAATATTGATCATCGAAATAGGATTGTCAAATATAACAAATAAGTTCATGAATCACCACAAACTCGTGATATTACAAAAAGGCCTTCGTATACCAAACAAGTTTTAAGGCTAAGTTCAAACTCAAGTTTGATGAACAAACTCGAACCAAACAAGCTTCAAGGTTAAGCTCAAACCATCCAAAACAATCAAATGCCAAGACCCTTCAAAATCTCCAACGTGATTCTATCAAAGGATAAGATTAAGAGAATCTACTAAGATGATCAAAATAGGTTTTAAATATATATGAAAAGATTTATAATCAACTTAATATTATTCAAGAAATCTTTTCATAATAAAATGTTTGTCTCAAAAAACAAAAATTATTTGAATGCAATCCTTATCACTTGCATAAATTGCTCAAAATATACCAAATGAATAGTCAATAATCAAGGCAACTCTTTTTATACATTATTTTCAAATACTTGTATCAAGCACAAGGTTATCAAGATAATAATAAATTCATTTTCAACATTGACTCATCTTCAACCGATAGCCAACAATATGAAACACCTTAATCATAAATGTCTTCAACAAAAGACCAACAAACGTGACATATAGCCACAACATAGAGATCTTAATTACATGAAAATGCAACTTCAAATTTATCAAGATCACAAACTATCAAATAACAATAAGTGCATCTTCAAATATTGACTGATCTTGAATCAATAACCAACCATATGAAGCACATTAACACAAAGACCTTCAACGAAAGGTCAATAAAAGTGACATATGGTCACAACATGGAGATCTTAATCATATAAAGAGATTGCAACTTATTGTCTAACAAAGAATAAGCAAACCCTATTGTCTTGTAAATGAGACATCAAACAATTGATCCAACAAATGTTAAAAATAAACAAGTTGGAAAGAGCACACCTGATTTGCTTTTGTTTCAATATTGAAAGAAGAGCCAACCAAGATCAAATTGGATCCAAATATAGGCCAAGTTCAAAATTTGAAAGTCCAACAGAAGATCATATGTTTGGATCTCATGTCTAACACACAACGGATATGGATCTAGGACCGGATCCATGACTCGACTGCATATAAACGCGTCCCTCTCCAGCATCCACACATCACAAACCGCATCGCCATGCCACCACTCCATCGATGTCGGCTGCCACTCCGTCGCTCGCCACCATCATTAGCCTCCTTTCTCTCTCCTCTCTCGGCCTGTGCTCTCTCTGTCTCTATCTGTGTTTCTATATTCACCCACAAACCAAAATCCCTCAAATTTCTATTTGTGATTCCATTCATCATACTTATCTACAACTGTCATATAAGAATCCTCCACAGCTCTTTTTCTCCCCTTTCTACAGTACACAGAGTAGCCATTTGTAGCATCATCCTCATAACCGGAACTTTGCATCTCCACCAGTGGCTAAGTGCTGTGACACAATCGTTCGACGATACTATATTCTAATCGGCGAGTGCGCACATGAGGAGGTGATCAAAAAGATTATCACAACAAGAAAGAGCGAGAATTTCTTGCAAAAGGCAATTCAAGAACAAGAGAGATGGAAGGTGCTAACAACGATATACAAGATTTAAGACCAGCACGACACTGCAAAAGAAATTAAGAAGAGCCTATGGAACTCCAAGTGTTTCTTGATATGGCCATGATGGTGGCAGTGCATGGTGAGCACATGGATGACATTGAATACCATGTCATGAACGTTGCGAGTTGTCAATAACAGAACCAAAAGAGATCACAAAAAGCACACGGTCTGCTATAACTCTTTAGCAACAAGCCACAAGTTGTAGCACATACCACATCATAATAGCATGAACGTCTCCAGCGAGTCTGCCTCCACCTACAACTCCTCCTAGTGACCATTTTCGCTATAACAATTTATGAATTCATTTTATTGAATAATCAGATAATTCATACATAATCAGCCACACATGGCTTAATATATAATGTTACACATGATGTGTTTATATACACATGAATTTGCCAATAGTCAGCATTAACGGCTGATGCTTGTCGGTTGTGAATGGTTGGCCTCCAACGGCTAGTTTGGGCCCTGCTGGCCCGACCCTGGTGCTAGTTAGGTTCTGCTAGCCTTTGGTTCTAGTGGCCCAACTCTATTATATTTTAACAACCATATCATACGACTCCATTATATGATACACCATAGTGTATCATATTATATTGTTTATCGTTCTGTATCGCACAATACAACGTGTATGACACGATACATGACGTATCACCCATATCATACGATAAAAGTGATACACCCTAAGACTTTATAAAAAAACCCATGAGCATGACAAAACCTACTTATTGCTTATCAATGTCATTGGTCAGAGAGACAATATAACCAAAATAAAAACAACATTAGAGACAACCACCAACCACCTTGACTATGCTTCAAACTAAAAACTTGAATGAGCATAACAGTGTAACCATTTCACTATTCAAAGTCAATTACCAATAAAAGCACTGTATAAACAGAATGCAGTTCAAGCTACACAACTTCATCACATGTTCCAACTGGACCATAAATGTGAAAAGGTTGAAACTAATAATGTAACATGTAAATAATTACTAATATCTGCAAATTTATTGTGAAACTCTTCTTTATGATGTCATTAACACATAAATCAATGCACATAGACCTCAAAGACAAAAAAAATATATGAGAGAAATCCAATGCAAAGGTAGAATATTTTCAAGTGCATAAGAATATTATATACGATGTGGATGCCTTTCATCTTTCATTGTCAAACTGAAGTTGGGGGAACAAAAATTTAGAGTAACTCATGTCAACAATTATGAAAACAGTATAACGAACAATATATCAATCTTTGCAACCTTGTTTAGCTTAATCACATGAATAATTAGCTGAAAGCAACATATACATTAAAGAATCACAGAAAACTACCGTAGTAAAAGAAAGATCTTTTGTAATCCTACGAAGAGGACATGTAAAATTAAGACATAATGCTCCTATATTGTTGGAAATATTTAGTTGATCCTGATTACAAATATGTAATTCATTTTTTCAATTCTGAAAGTTGTAATTTTGCTAAGGATGTAATGCTTAAATGCTTTATACATTGAAAACGGAATGGAAGTTGATGAATATTTACTCAACTTATGAATTATATGAATTGTTTAAAATTATCGTGTTTTCCCTGAACTTTTATGATTTTTTTCTATTTTCCAATTTTTTAGTATTAAAAAATGATATGATGATATATGATACGATGTGTATCGTGGACCAAGACGATACACTATACGATATGACCAACACTGGTAAAGATACATAAACATGAAGGACAATATCATTAAAAGTAACATTGAAGTGGGAGACGGTGGAGCTCATGGCATACTTAACCAAAGTGAAGTCATTTTCAAAGATACAAACGACGATTTGTGCCATGTGCAGTTGAGGATTCAACAAATGAGAAATATGGCGACTAAAAGTCTCAATTATTTCATCAAAAACTGGAGTTCTTACCCGTAAAGTTGGCGACAACAGGTGGGTATGTTTGTCAATTTGCATTTGGTCGCCATATCTTGCAATGAGTATACAATTATAGCAAAGGAAATGAAACTATATAAAGAAAGAACACACATAAAATCAAATGGCAGAAAGAGTCCAATTAGGTGCAATATGTGACAGAAGTTCAGGGATGTGAACAGTGGAAAGTTTATACCTTCCGTTGTGCAGCAGAAAGGGTTCTATATTTCCATGATCTACTGCTAATTTCGCTGTCCTGTCGACCTGTTCGTAGTCCAAGTGCTTTCTTCACAATCCTTGCAGCCATGCCATTTTGATGCTTTCACATATTTTGGCAAGAGAAAACATATCAGATAACCAGGTAAAGGAGGCTGCCCGAGCAATATGGCATGAGAATAGCAAAACATGCATCTTACCGAGCAGTATAATTAAAAGTATGAAATTTGATAAGAAACAGAAAATTCGAAAACAACAAATCATAAGTTTAATCTAACCTAGTAAGTTCTATTTGTTATGACTGTCCTCTCAATTCAACAATTTCAGAACCCTAAGTGAGTGACGATAACACAGTCACAGAATTTTGAATATCGTTCATTATTCTAAAAATTAAACATTGGAGATGAAAAGCACACAACACTAGCATCTTTGTGCAAAGTCGGGACAAAATCATGCCGTCTTGCAATCAACTATAGATAGGTTCGTGCACAAGGGTGACTCTGACACAACAACCCTGACCACCAAAGTCGTGTGAAAAAAGGTGCAGTCAGTAGCGGGTTTCCTTTGAGACCAGAGTGACAAAGCCAAAGAGTAAAAAGAAAAGGCAAAAAGTGCAGGTAGTAGGCATTGAACTTTCTTTTCTAATTTGTATGGAATTCTTAAATGTTTATTTATCTTTCAACTGCTATGAAGCACGTTCATGACTGGTTTGGGAACCCGAAAGAGCAAAAATGTTGAATATTTCATTAATAAAAGTATCGTGATATTATCATACAAAAATGTAAAATATCAAACCACAACATACTATGCTATGTTCGTGATCATGCTTCCAAGGTATATCAGCAAAGTGACGAACAAGCATGACAGAGCATTGGAGCAACCAAAAGAACAAATAGAATGTATATACATATACATACATATGTGCATACGTACATACACATATAATACATATATATTCTTCTATTTGTTCAATGAGATTAAATAGATGCCTACAGTAGCTTGAAATTGAAAGCCAATCTTAAAATATTAGAAAATCAGTGTAACAATAATATCAGCTTCTTAATGCGCTGATTTGTGCCATTGGCTTGGGTATCAAGGATGATCAGACATGGTGGCAATGCCAATACACTTCCATGACTTTTGTGCTTATATGAATATTATGATAAATTAAAGGCATGGTTAATATATCATTTCAACATTTTCTGTGCTGCTTGAAATATCTTGCTTAATTGAGTTTAGGCATACAATATTCACCTCACATGCATTAACGCATTACTCTTGTGATGCTTGGGACAACCATCTACAATAACTTATTAGGTCATGGGCATGTTGTTGGTCACAATCAGATTCAAAGATGTTCAACTGATGATACATTAATTAATCCAGTTGACTTCATGGCACCCAATTTACATCCATATAAAATTGAGCCTAAAACATACAACTCTTGAACTCCAATGCATAAAATGCAGCTAGACAATCAGATCTATGGACTTAGTTACAGATCCGTATAAAGTGATGTCCAAAATTAGTAAGCAAAGCCGAAAAGGAGGGATCTGGTCCACTTAAATCTTTCAGCGTGGAATCTAAGTAATTATTGAGTAAGCCCCAAAAGAATGACCGAGACAATTTTTCTGCTCCATGCGAACACTGGACTGCTAGATAAGGACAAGACCATCTTTGGGGGAAAAGACAGTTTTTTCAACTAAAAAAATGTCATGATCTTAGTAGCTATGTCACAGCAACACTTCATTTGGGTGAGGTGTCGGCACCAACACAGGTTCAAAGGACATTTTTGGGTGCATTAACCACACCCAAAAACGGTTTTATCCCCTCTTGCCTCTGCTCCTCTCACCTCTCTCCCCTCTGGTCTCTCTCGCCTGCTCTCTCTGCCATCCCTCACACGCCTACTCTGTAGTTTGTTCTATAGTAGTTGTGTCTGCTCCAAGGAATCATCTTATTGCATAAATTGCTTGTCTACGAATCTTGATGGGTATCATCGTGTGGCCTTCAAGTGATGCCTTCATTATTATCATTATTATAGTAGTATTGTTATTATTATTGTTCTGACCAAGTTCATCTGAAAATTTACTTGAACCAAGGTGGCTGGATTCCTGCTCATACCTAAGCTTGCCTTGTAAGGAAATGTAAATCGATTTGGACCGTGCTTGGTGGCAAAGTTTCTGTTGCATTGATAGCTTACAATTCTATTGACTGGAAGTTCCTGGTCTCTTCCGTCATCACTATCTCCATGTAGCTTTTCTGCGTGTTTAGGCAATCATGCTTCTTTGCATTACTGGATTTTTGCTAAGTAGCAGCATTGATTTATGCTAAGGGCTTTTCTTGCTATACTTTGCGCAATTGCTTGATGGGTATTTTACTCAAATGCATATGCATATGACTTTGTTTTGAGATAACTGTTCATCCTTTTCTTTTGGACAGTAAATGTTGTTTTGTTGTTTCATGCATGACTCATCCCTTCCATAGATGCCTCAAATTTCATTAGATGCTGACTTCTTGTATATTCAAGTCTACTTCAGTTGATAGTGAAGATCTATGATTTCTGAGGTACGGTTCAATTTATTTATCAAACACTAAGATTTCCTTTTGATCTTGACTTATGTTTACAATGATGATGAAATTAGTAGTTTACTTGTTTTGCTTTAAGATAAAGTTGTGTAGTTACTATTGTTATATACTTATGTTATTTGATGTCTCACTTGCTCTAGTTTGAATGTTATATATAATATTATATACCTTAGTTGTGTCTAATCACCCACTATTTTTGGAATTTACCGTATCCCGTACCTGCACATGTGTACGCACCCACACCCTTGTCACATAGCTCAGTAACAACACTCACACTATATAAAGTTATGTCAAAAGTTACAGTATAGAGTTAGAGTGAAATTTTTTAGCACCTCGGGATAACATAATCAGTATGCAGAGGTCACATCATGCTCAAGCAGCATCCCTGATGTAAATTTCTGGCTAAGGAATTTGCAACTAATGAACAACAAACAGTGACCTGAATCTAAAGATAGGATAATACCAGAAAACCCACATAATTTTTTCTCGGACGGCCTCTCCTTGGTCTTGAGACAATTGGAACTTGAACCCCAGAACCTCCAAAAGAATCATGCCTTGTTGCGATAGCTATGCTGTCTGCCGATCCAGTACCATAAGCATACCTTGACTGAGAATTTTTGAAAGAGGAGATATTTTCAGACTTTTTAATTGCAGATGTTGGCATTCCACCAGTTCCCTTGGTACCAACTTCTGATAGCTCTTCAATATAGCGTTTTGTTGGTTTCCTAACTCTTTTGGCTGCTCTTTGCTCCATTTCTGAGGCTTCCATGATGTCATTTTCAGTCTGCGTCATTCTTGATTTCTTCCTTGACCCAGCTAACTCAACTTCACTTATGCTGTCAACTGTTACTGCTACTCTGCTACTGGTGCCACCCCTAACAATGATTTCGTCCCTAGGCAGAGTACCATCCATATTCTGATCATTCACATTCTCATTTGACCCTCCACCAAATATCAATGACTTGTCCTTTATGATAAATCCAGTTGCTGGGACATTAGAAGAGTTCATTAGACCAATTGCAATTCGTCGTTTGAGCCATAATTTGTCCTTAACAGAGGTGTCCCATCCGAAAGTTGCCCGAAAAGTTTGCTGTAGCTTTCTTATAGACAAGTTATCCAAGCAAATTTCACCTTTGGTGGTTAAAACATCCAATTTTGTGCCACAGGAAGCGTCAGATACATGTTCGCCATTCATAACTGTTTCTGCAGACTGCTTAGTGCATTCTTCAGATTTCAGAGAGTGCCTCTTAATGTCTTCAGTTGAAGTCACGGTCAATGATGGAAGTGCTTTCATCACACAAGAATCAGAGGGATTGTCTGCATCACCAACAGGTAACTGTTCATGCTGATTAGATGATTGAACAATGCTCGTATATTGTGAAGAATGACGAGAGACCCCATGCAACAATTGGAGCCGCTCTTCCTCCTTGACCTTTTGCAACATGTCCTCGATATACTAATAAATGATAAAGGTGATGAAAGATAAGAAAGCACAAGCCGGAAAACTGAAAATTGGACTTGATTAAAATATCACTGCACACATATTTTGCTGGATCAATAATGTATCCATCTTTGTCTAAACAGAGAAAGCAAGATAAACAAAAGCAACTAATGATGCCAGATCTTCATACCGTACAATACAGCTTAAATTCCCAATTTCCTACAGTTAAGCGAATTTGGAGGTAATGACATTTAACAAAACTAACCATTGACTATCCAGATGTGGAAGTGCATATCAGTATGTTCAATTATTAATAACAAAGATACAATAAATTTATGTTTTTCAAAACAGTAGGTTCAAACGGTGAAAAAGTATGAACAACAAATTGTTAATTGGCGATAAGTGCACCCCAAAATTCCCCATGCATATAACAATTAAAAAGAAAAAGCAAAAGAATGACTAAAACCTCCCTCAATGAAATACCACAAGGGCAAGGTACGATGCGAAAACAAACTAAACGGAGGCAAATTTCCCAAATGCAAACCTCAAGCCTAGCATTCCGTTTCTTGAGGCCAGAGTCCAAACTTTCAAACTGAGGAAGACCTGCCATGAATTAGAAGCATACCACTTATGAAGTTCAACTAGAAAATATCACACAGTAAAATTATAAAACTATGCTACTAAGACAAGATTTTTTATGACAAAAGTGCACTTTTCATATTCATTAATGTTCTTCTGACAAGAAATTTATATAGCATGACATCAAGATCGTTGGAGCCAAAATTAATACTTCTATCTCAAGTTTGTCATGATATGTCAACCTGCACTGAATCATGTTCAACTTTATTCAGGCCAAGAACAAGACACGTACAGACATTTTGATGACAGCTTTTTGAACTTTTTGCGTCCTAGGCTTTCAAATATGTTATGTAAGCATAGAAAAGGAAGAACTAAGAGATGGAAGGTGATAAGAGAATTAAGCCAGAGGAAATAAGATGTGAAAAATCATCATGATTCATTCGACCAAAACCAAAAGCCTTTTACCACATTAAGTGAGTTGGTTACTGAGATTCTCAATCACCATTGAACTCGATCTGTGTAGCATATTAGTGTTTATCCCAAAAAAGCAAGACCACGTTTTATGAAGTCATCATGATTCATTAGGAAATAAATTTCAGATGCAATAGGAAAGCTAGGACAATGAATGGCGATAATAAGTGCATCATCCAAACACAGAAAGGCAAAAAGAACAAGAAATATTGCAGTAAGCAGGTCACTCATATTCATAGGCCATAACCTCCAACTCCAAGCCAATCTCAAGTTCAAATTTTGCAAGAGCTGCATATCAATCCAAGTTGAAGATCATGAAAGGATGATATACAATTGGGTGCAATTTTGTCACAAAAGAACCATCAGAAGATGAGCCTAAGGACTCTCAGGCTCAGCACTGGAGTGTGGTAACTATTATGTTGTCAAGCAGTTATGCACAACCTCCATAATTAACTACAAGTATCTGTGGAAAGCTACGACTTCCAGAATGACTTTAACTCTGCAATTGAACGAGAACCGTGAAACAGTTGAGCAACTCTCTCTCTCTCTCTCTCTCTCTCTCTCTCTCTCTCTCTCTCTCTCTCTCTCTCTCTCTCTCTCTCTCTCTACTACAAACTAGTAACTACAGAAAACTAGAACCTCCACAAAGACTTTAGGTGCACAACTGGCCCAGAGCCATGAAAGATTTGAGCAACTTGGTTATAGACTCCCTCCCTCTCGGTAGTAGAATTGCAATCCCCTTGAAATACAATCTGTTAGCCAGGAAATATAGAATCCATGCTCCAGTACTCCACAGTTGGCTTACAGTTTATGACTGACCATTCCATTTCCTATATGTGGATTGTGGAATCATGAGACAGTGGGGCAACCTTAAACATTATAGATGCCCCAAATAGAGGAGGCATTTTGTATATGGCACCATGATACCTAAGATAAAGCAAAAAGGGTGCCCTGGTGCAAATAAAAAATTCGCAAATTAAGACACACGACCTGAAACAGATCATTCACCAAAAAACACAGTCAAAGAGAAGGCAGCAGATACTAAGTGAGATAATAACCTTTAGAACCTTCATGAGCAATACCCCCATTAGAAAGGGCATTACTGACTATGCATCGTTCTGTTTGTCCAGATTCTACAAGTAAAGGTTGCTCAACCTTGTCTTCTTCAAGCAAATCTGCAACCTCTATAACCTCATCATCTGTAGCTGGTATTAGAGTCCCGTCCCCTTCAACCTGAACACCCAAGAGACAAGATACAAATTGCAGAATCTCAGAAGTGGAAATATTTACAAGACACCTCTCTCTCATCGCAACTAGTGAACATTCTCCAAACAGAAAACATACATTAAAAGGATCACGAAACAGAGTAACAATTAGCTGCGCTGAGTTTCAAGAGCAAGAAAACACGAAGTGCTTTAAAATAAGCTTAGAGAATTTTCCATAGGCCAGTTGATGACTCGCCAACCATTTCAGACATACAATATTTTCCACAAGAAAGCTTTTCTTAGTGACAAAGATTGATTACAAATTTACAACCATATCGTAGTCACAGAAGAACAAAACTGTGATCCAAAGAAAACAGACAATTAAATACAAGCACATTAGGAGACAAGGTGGACTGCTAGGTCTCATTTCTCGTACCTTTTGAAAAGGACCTACATCAATCACATCTTTTAATGAAACCATGGCATCATACACATGCACACCAAGTCACCCTCTCAACCAAAGATGCCACATTAAGAAATAATGCATAGAAAGATGAAATGGTATTTGTCTGCAAAGCCTTTCATTTGACAGAGATGGATGCCTCTAAATTGCTTAAATAGTTTGGTGTTCCAATAGAGACACAAAACAAGATCTGATTTGGTTCACTGTTCTAGAGAGTTTGGAAGATCTCCATAAAGAAATTTGTTATCACATCCTTATGTAACCCACCAACCACCTTGAACTGATAGTGGTAGTGTAACAAGGCACCTTGCATGGGACAACCTGGCAACGTCAGTGCCAAGTCCTGGGCCTTCGTGTGTTTGGAGACAACCCCTTAGGATTTTGCTAAGCTAACCCCAACCGAAGGAGACAAGCAGCCTCTTCCTATTCTCAATAAAGTGATCTTTTACTTCCAATCATGTACTATGCTTACTTCGTACATGTAGCGCTAGTGGTGCTACTCATCATAGGGGTCCGCAAGGGGAAAACCTTGGCCTTCGAGTTTGTTTCCTGGGACGACAACGGTCACCTCTAGTTTCATTTTCGTAGCTACATTTTCAATCCTCATCTCCCACTTCGGCATTAGGCGACGGCGCTCACCTCCCTCCATCCCTTTCTGAATCTGAAGGGATTCTTTGCTTTCCTCTTCCCATTTCGTCTCTTCATCGTTTCCACAGTGTTGCATAATTGGCCGATTCGGTCATTTGAGATTTGAGCTAGCGCTTTGGTAGGAATGGTGAAGGAGAAGAACACAACCCTAGCTAAGAAGGACGAAGGAAGAAAGAGCAAAATGAAACATCGAGAAGAAAACAATGATGATACGAAAAAGAGGAGGAAGAATAGGAAGAAGATTTCGTGGAGGAGTCGATGATCTTCCTAAGAGTCATCAAATTGTTCGGATTCTTCTGAGGAGTCGAAGAGGAGCCCATTTCACGGGAATGCAGCCAGTGTTATAGTGACCAAAGTGAGCAACATTTGACTCCTAAAAATTATAATAACCTAAGTAGTTAATAGCATACTATAGCGTTTTAGCAGACCCAATAACGCTATAGCATGCTTGGTTTAGCGGGTGACATGCTTGGCCGCTATTAGTGGCACGAACACCACTATAGCAGTGTTAGCATACGCTAGGTTGGGTCCGACCGACCCAAACTAAGTTTTTTAAGTCTCAGTCTTCCATGGGTGCCCCTCTCTCTCGCCTATGCTCTCTCTGCCAGTGTTATTTGTATCGATGAGATACGTATAGTATCGTAGGATGCCACGATACGATACAGGTAACTATATCGCATAGAGGAACTTATCGTGTCATATCGTGCGATATGGCACCGTATCACATGATACGCCTAGGGACCTTTTTAAAGGGTCCTTGGCCGAACAAAAATCCATAGTTTTGCAGGTTTCTAGCTTCTGTTGGCTTCCCTTCGCGTGTGTTCACAGCTCCCCAATGCACTCTCCCCCGTCTTTGGTGTTCAAGGCTCGAAAGAAAGTGTTTTATGGCGTCCGTGAAAGCCCCAGACTCGGATTGTGGTATACATTGATTTTTTCTTTGTATTTATTATTTTTTGTGATATTTTTATTTTTTTTAATGACAAAATATGATGTTATGAAGTGTGTGGATATGATTCTTATTGCATTCATGAAGTGGGAGACACTTTATTTGAGTGTTACGTGAATATTGGGGATTTATAAAGTACTTTTATTTTCAGGTTTTTTATTGAATTAAAATGCTCAATTGAGATGGCAGGAAGGGGTGCTAGGGACTCCCAATCTATGTATGATGATTCGGCATGACAGTGAGGTATAATAGTTGAGAGTTCCAGATTGAAGATTAAATGTTTGTTTTGTGAGAAGGTGGTTATTTGATTGCCTAGGAGAGACTATGAAAGAAGTTGCTCCTTTCACGAGCAGAGTTAGATGTTTGCCAGAAGTCATTAAATGGTAATGTTTTCAGATGATTGAGAACATACATGAGAGGAGACTATAGAAGGATGATGAAGAGGATGATGATTTTATTAGATTGCCTTATAGTCTTCCTTCAAATGGTATAAGACAGGTTGGTAGTAATAATTTTTGACCATGAGGATTGTTGAAGATTTTAAGAAAGCTAAGAAAGGAGTGGAGGAAGAGCTTCTTTTGGCATTCATTTATTTTTTTTCTCCTACCACTATACATCGTGCTCACCATGAAATATGAGCTGCTAGAACAGCTGCCAGATCATTTCATGGAGCAGAAAATGCAAAAAAAGTCGCCGTAGCATGGTAGAGAATATTGAAGTAAAAATCTCTAACCACCAAAGGGAGAACAACAATCTTGAGAACGCAGATAAAAGAACTCCCAATTTACTAATAATAGCTACATGGGAAACAGTTCCACCAAAAAAAGAAGTGCCAGAATTGCAGTTAACACAACAGAGGAATCAAGACCGTACCCGGACAAGCTTGTAGACAACTGTGTCAGCAACCGGTCTCGGTGACGGAAGACAGACGTGGTCCTCGACACGCTTCTCTTCATTCCCGACTTCGCTTTCCACTATTTCTTCCATGGGATTCCCAACGCAAACAATCACCAATTACCGAAAACTGCAAAAGAACAGAATAAATAAATAAGGAAACGGAAATACAAAAGAAATAAGAGAAACTTTTTGCAAGAAAGAAACCCTAGAGAACAAGCTTTCTTTCTTTCTTGCAGAAATGAACACCCAAAAAAGGGGGGAAATCCAAAGAACAAAGCTCGAAACGCTCACGCTTACCATAGGATCGAACCAAAAGCTTTTAAAAAGCATTCGCAGGAGAAGCAACACACATTTTTCTTAATGATCCGGACAAATTCCACTCCCCGCCGGAAAGAATAACGAGTTCGTCGCCGGCTTTCGCCAAACGGTCAAAGGGCTTCCGGTTGCCTTTGCTGAATGCTCGACTCCGAAATCCCAAGGAATTCAAAACGCAAGAGAATCGATAAGAACTCGGAAACGACTGCGATCGAGTGAAGTGAAACGCTTCCGTGCGATCCGGCGGATCTCAAACCACATTATGTACTTGGTTTAAATACTGGTCGATAAGTCCACTAATAGGCGTCGGCCGCACTGCCGTCGGCTTTCTCTCTCGGTAAATTCCCGGACTCAACTAGTCGAGTCTTTTCCTACATTTCCAACGTAGTCCTCGGTACATGAAGCTCATTTTCCATACTTATTTTCTCCCGGAACTTTCAACATATCGTAGATATCGTCAGAAGTTTTTCACTCCCATTTTTTTCAAGAGTGAACCGGTTAGCCCACCCCCGCGCTGGAACCTGAACCAGCAAAATAGACCCAGAACCATAACCGAACCCGGAATTGCATTTTCCATACTTATTTTCTCCCGAAACTTTTAACATATCGTAGATATTGTCAGGAGTTTTTCACTCCCATTTTTTTCGAGAGTGAACCGGGTTAGCCCAACCCCGCGCTGGAACCTGAACCAGCAAAATAGACCCAGAACCATAACGGAACCCGGAGTTGTTAATGCAGTTACAGTTCCTCCTTCCATAAGACTAGAACCAAAACTGGTTGTTTAAACCATCGATTTTGGTAGGGATGGCAATTCTTATCTGCCCCGTCTCACGTGAGGCGGATTCTCAAGGAAAAAAACCCATCTCGTGCTGTAGGAAAAGGTAGGGTCTGGTTTAAGGTGAACCCACTCTGATATATACATGTGTGTGTGTGTTTTGTGTGCTTTTATATATGGATTTTGTATGCAAATATAACTATATATGTACATAATAACTTTTTGTTTAATAATATAAATCTCATGAAAAAGATTTTTGATTTTATATAGAATATATAATATTAAATAAATTTTCTTAAAAATATATTTATTGGTTGAAGTAGTAGGGCTGAGTGGGATGAGGCGTGGTTGGGCGAGGTGTATAAAGAGGATTCTAGGGCGGGGCGAGTGGAGTGAAAACCCGTTCCACCCCGTCTTGTTGCCATCCCTAGGAGGAAAAGAAAAGCAAGCACTATCCCATTGGTTAATTTTATAAGTCTTCCTTGCTTGATTTTTCAAATCTTTTAGTTTTTATTGTTTTTTAATTGTATATGGATCCGTGACCACCAGTTTTAGTTTCGCTCTATGGTTTTGAACCACCAATTCCGATTTACCAAGAACTGAACATGTCGAAGCCAACCACTGTCACTTAGATTTCGGACCCAATAATTATGTATGAATTATATAAGCAAGCACGGAAGAGTTGGGGAGGATCCTTCCAAGATTTTTCCATTATCAACTCAGTCGCGGCGACCACAAAATTGATCATAAGGAACAAATTTTTCTTTGATTGGTAATTAGTGCTGATAAATGAACCAAGCAGCTCATAATTCAGCTTGTTGTTAGCTCACATCCTAATAGAGCATAAATATGGTACATTATCTGAATTTTTACTCAAACCATAACCTCAAGATAATTATATTGGGATACTTAAGGTAAGTGGAGGGTCATTTTCTTTTTTATACAAGAAGAGGCCGCGGCCAAAAACACACACTCCACGCACCCCCCTTGCGTTGAACTTCCCACGACAGCATAGGTGTCAATATGTCTTGCCAGTTGAGCTAACGCTTTGGGTGCAATATAGGGTCATTCTTATCTTAACCTTTTTTATAAACGAAGATTTTCATTAAATAAAGAATCATTTATTCAAAAATTGAAGGTCCTTGATTTTGACACACTAAGGTGTGCATGCCTCTCCACTGTATTGGGAAAAATAAAGAACTATTTAGTATTAGAGCATTTAAGAAATTACATTTCTCTCTCACACACACACATGTTTATGTTTATCTTCGCTCGTAAAAGATGAGAAGCCATGAATTTTAATTAGAAAGGGTTTGAAGCATCATGTCTAACTTCATAACAAAATTAACAAGGCATTTGCTCCATTGAGATGCAGATCGTCACGTGCCAACATTAAAATCAATATAGTTCAGCTTGAAGCGAAACACAAAATTTTGTAAGACCATTGACAAGGTTCATCTAACTTAGTTTGAGTTAATTGTTAGCATGTCACATGATCGAGCTTTATGGAAACAAAAAATCTATGTAACAAACCCCATCTAGTATGAAAATATGGTCTTGTTGTTGTTGTTGTTGTTGCATCGTCAAGGTTCATGCCTGACTGCACTTGTGGAGGAGATCAATCACAAGCATTATATATGAATTTCTTCACAGAAAGAGCATTAGCTCACTTGGCTAGGCGATTGACTCACAAGTTCAAGGTCATGAGGTCAATGCCTCAGGCATACATCCAGTTTTGCCCTCCCATTGTATAGAGAGAGAGATCAAATCTTTCCTTCATCCCAAAATCTTTCACATAAAAAATTAAAGGCTAATAAGCATTCTAGTTTAACCTTACTTCTATGTTTATGCAACATAAACTACAAAATAAATGGTGTTAAGATGTCATTAATGTATCACAAAGAATGATTGCTGACCTTGCTGGGTAGCTCTACTCTAGCTTGAGGTCGACCTCTCAGGTTCTAGCTGAACTGGGACCTCCGGTTTCGAATGGAACCGAAAATGTCCCCTTTGGATCTGGGTCTGGATCCATGGATTATAGTTTTAAACCAGGTCTAGTTCCAGTTTTCTTTCACTTTTTCTTGAGAACCAAGTGAAATTTTAGAATAGGAACCCTGTAACTGGTCACTTCCTACCGCCGGTTCTAGTTCTGGTTTCTCAATAAGCAGAACTGGAATTGAACCATAGGGTTTCTTGGTTCCGGTTCTACCTTGTCATGCTGGGTTGGAACAGGACAGGTCTATCCTCGTACTTATCCATTTAGACATGGCTAGTTGGGAACCGGCCCGGTGGTTCAAACAAGAATTGCACCGCAAATGAAACCGACCCTAGAACCGTAACCGGAATTGAAGAGCCCCGGTTCGGTTATGGTTCATATTATTCGAAAACTTGCTTGGAACCAGAACCGGCATTTCTAAACCACTACTAAATATATTTTAAATATTTTTTCAAAACGGATCATCACAAACTGATCGATAGTGCAACGATGCAGTTGGTGGGGAGTTTGAATCCCAAAGGACGCATTGTCCTTGCTTTCAAACAAAAAACCGCACCAGCAATTCCAAAACTAGAGCTTACCTCGAGGCGATTTGGTTCTAGTTCTAGGTTCAGGCAAATCAGAACCCAGTGTTTGAAACTATCGATTGCAGTTTATCTGAAACGAACATGTCTATCTCCATTGAAAACTAAATGAAAAAAATAGTAAAATCAGTTTCTGTTTGCCCAAAACAAACATGTTTATCTCTATAAAAAGCTAAAAGAAAAAATATTAATATAAAGTAATATAATAAAACTTGGGGGTTGCTAGGTAATTGTCATTAGTGGATATAGGCGCCATAAAGATTTTGTTTGAAGATTACTATTTGCACACCCTTTTCACTATTGTGAGATCTCAATTTTTAAAAATACCAAAATTACTCCCTGGCAATTTCTCCTTCCTCCCCATACCCAACTCGTCATTCCCTTCCTGTTACTCCTTTAACTGTTATTTCATTTGTTTCAGATATTATTGTTTTCTTTACAACCGAAGAACATGCAAGTATATTTTTACGAACTTCGCCGAAGAAAAACGAAAGAAGAAGAAGATTGAAAAAGGTGCCAGGGGTTAATTTTTCTATATTATTTTATGATCTTTTAAAGGTTTGTTACTGGGTTTTTTAATTATTTTTTGGTTTTTATAATGTTGCACAGTTTTGGATAAAAAAAATGGCTTGCAGAATTTTTAATGAAAGATGTAGCACATGTGCATCTCTTATTTGAGGGAGATACGACCCAACCACATCTCCCCTAAGAAAGAGATACGGTGAAATATCGTCTCTCTCTTAGGCAAGATGCGGTTAGGCCACATCTCTATCAAATGACATTTGCACGTGGGCCACATCTCTCTCAAATGAGAGAAGCATCTCGGTTACGTCTCTCATGATATATTTGTATATATGCACCTTATATTTATCCATGTATTGCAAAATGATAAGTGACTCTAGCGAAAGCACTTACGGTAGACTAAAATTTTAAAAGACAATGATAATGAAAAATATTTATTGTACTACATATAAGAAGACTGAAATAGTTTGTAGTGTAATGGATGATTTTTTTATTGGTTAGCGATGAAGTAGAAGAGACATTTGTTGACTACGAGAGTGATAAACTTGATTATTCACTTGTGTGTTTACGATAGAGGATGTGTTTAGCAATCATAATGAGCTTATTGAGTATTTAAAAGAGATATGTGCTCCAAACAACTTTCTACGTATAATCTATAGTGACTATGATTTGACATTAGTGAATGTCATTCAATTCATATTTATAGATGCAACACACTTCTTTGTATAGGTTAATGTTGCAAAAAATATTGAAGCATTTATTGTAAAATTAAGAAGGAATAAAGATATGACGAGTATGTTTGATGCGAGTTAGAAGAAGATCGTCCATGCATCATATAAGAGTATTTATAAGAAAGTAATATAATTGAATTAGAAAAAATGATCTACTATACTCTCTTATATTAAAGAGTAGTAATTGGACCCATATAAGAAGAAAACTATCTCAATGTGGGTAAGTAAGGTGAATTATTATGATACTTATACAACAAATATATACAAATAGGGTGATTCATTATAGTACTCATACAATAAATAGGTATGTGAAATTGGTTGTTAATCCGTATGCATATCGTTTCTTATTTTTGAATATGTAATGATTGTTTTGTAATAGTGGGTAAGATACATGCAAGGTTGAAAGGCTTTCTCGATAGCTTAACTATGAGATTCAATCTAATTTGGAAACTCATATATTTGTTGATCGAGTTGCAAATTATATAATTGAAGAAGTCTTTTGAAGAACATTGAACCATCACCGGGCATTATATTAATGTAATATAAGATATTATAATAAATCGGCAGATAAGAGTATTGATACACTCTTGACTTGATTATAAGGGAGTATGATCGTATTAAGATAGTAGGTTTAAAACCAACAACATGATGGTATATATTGTGATGTTCGCATGAGTTGTCATGTACTCATAAAATCAATTTTCTCCTTACTTATGCTGAATTGATACAATTATTAATAATTGATCTATTTTAGAAGAAGTTGTATGTAGAGGTAGACATGTCCCACACCTTTGATCATATAAAAGAATATGCAAGAACATATATGATGGAGATTGTTTCGAGGAAGCTAAAACATCATCCAAATTGGGACAGGTTTGTGAAGATGTTAAATGAGCAATCGAGTCCTTAGTATATCACCCCACAAGAACCACCCGCTCATCGTTTCAAAGAGAGACCATGTAACAGATTTACAAAGAGAGATTTGTCAGCTCGAGAGTATGCAGCAAGGAATGCCTCTTGAAGAGGAAGACATGCACATGGTGGAGGGTGTGAGGCTTCTTTAGGAGTGAGTCATTCCTCATTAGGAAGTTGTGATCCTATTTCAAATATCGACTTTTTTTTCTCATATTAGGTCTCCTATTAAAAAACACTTCGAGGCAGCTACACTTTGAACCATCAAATGAGATGGTGATACCTTGCTTTATGAGTATATTTGTGAATGATTGGGTGAATGTTATTAGAGATGTTATTTAAGCATTTAGTATATCAAATTCACTAACAAGTCTTTTCTTATATACTATGTTCTTTAATATACACATGATGGCTATTTGATACCTCATATCTTTTCATCTTAGCGATGGTACCAACATGAAAGTATCGAGAATTAAGATCAATTGTTCTACACATGTATTAAGATTTACATATGTATAAGAGGATTAACAGGTAATATTATATATGATATTGAGGATGACAAGTAGATATTCTTTGTATTTTGTAATTTTACTTATTTTAAACTTATTATTTTAATCCAGTTATATCCAATTATTCATTTGTTTTATTATATTCAGGGTTAAGAACGAAAAACCAAAATGTTATTCATTACAAATGTCATATACATATCTATATAATTAAAAATTACAAAAAAAGCATCCCATAACCCAAATACAAGACATAAACCCAACACAAGAATCTTAAAGCTCATGCATCCTCACCATTATTTGTTGTCGTCTCATCAAATATCATATTACATAGTTGGAGGAGGATGAGTTTGTCACAAATAACTAATGAAATCTATTAAAGTAAATCAATACGTTAGAGTAATATACAACTCCATGTAGATCGTGCTTATGAGGATACATTGATGAGATACCAAAATATGTTCAAGCTCAAAACAGTGCAAGCAATATGCCTCCCCAAGCAGCATCACGTGACTCATATTGTACTTTATATGTATAACATTTTGTTGGTCTATTTGTAATAGATGACCTTATTGGAACAATTGGGATACCTTAAAGATAACCAAACTGTCCAACAATCCGATACGATTGTTAAGTATTTCACATAACCATATGGTTGCCTGTCAATCTGTATTACATAAAAACAAAGATAAAAATGTATAACATTCCAATATGCATATAATATAAAAATAAAAGAGATAGTGCAATATGATAACTTACAAGTTTCGTCATGACCAAATCAAATTGTTTTAGATAGTAAGTCGATCAATAGGAGAATGCCTATGACAAACATTTCTTATTCATTGGCATGCTTGTGACTCTCTATCAATCCATTTTGGTCATATGACAATTTTGAAGGCTAGGAAGTATTCATAAATCTATGCCTACGAATACAACATATAGCTTAGTTGTTAAATTGTCAAAACAAACTATATGAAAGTACTTTATCAGCTAACAAGAGTGGAAATTGTTACCTGAAGCATAGTAGTATCCCACTAAGTTGTTGTGCATCAATTCAAGATGTATTTCCTAATTGTTTATACAAGTATGTCAATGCTATTGTACCTCAAACATGGCTACAAACCCTCCAAACATTATGAGTTAATAGTTGTATGATCATTATTGATACTTTGTCTCTAAACTTATCATGATATAATGTACAAACAAACATATACAACAAATAAATTAAAGTTTTCTTTTTGTTTGTATTTGTCCTCTTAAAATTGGTTTGGAGTACCTCGAACTTAATGACTCTAAACTTAATCTCCAAAATTGCTTCATTGATACTTATGTCCAACATATCACTCAAAATATCTTCTTTGCTCCTATCAATCATTTTTAGTGTCAAAACTATAAGCTCATTGCCCATCAAAGATCAATGATCTCATAGACTGGGTGATAGTCACTTCACCCCATGGTATATAGAAGATATTTGTGTTTGATTGTAAATGTTTGATAAAAGCACTCAACAATGCATTGTCTATAATTTTGTACAACAAATCTCTTTGCCCAATTAACCCACTTCTATCTGCAATCTCAACTCAATTATAGGTATCACATTTATTTATTTTACTAACCATGCTTTGGTAACAACGTATCATGTAGGGGTTGTTACCACTTTTCAGAACACATTGATATTTATATTTCATAATTAGTTTGAATCCTCAATATTAAACTACAAACGTAGAATTTCATTAAAGTTCAAAATTACCTTATCCTACCATATTTTATAGGCAATATGACCTTTGAAACTAGAAAGTAACCCTGACATATCATGCACTTCCTCAACAACACTATATGCATTGTCCATCTCAGTCTCTAAAGTATCTACATTGTCCTCGTATCATGAAGGTAAGCTTCATCGATACATGTATTGATTAACATCTCTTTATTTTCTCCTTGTTGTCGTCTACGTAGCTTTTGTCTATATGCTACAATGATACATCCCTAGATGATACAGTGACACACCTTTTTACTTGTGTCCTATAAGACATACTTGCATATGAAAAAAAATAATGAGTAAGTAAAATATGTATGAGTATATTATATATAATATTAAAAAGCAAAAAAGCATTATAAAAATGTAACACAATCAAATTGCTCAAAACAAGAGAAACACATCCCAAACATGTCTCCCATATTAGAGATTTGCGGATAACCTGTGTCCTCGAGTAGGACAGAGTCGCGGTGGCATCACATTTTTCACTAAGAAAGAGAAGTGGTGAAGGCATGTCTCTCCTGTGCCACATCTCGAGCCGAATGACAAGATTTTTTCGTTGGGATTCTGGTAGAAAACAAATCCAATAAAGTAAAAGACAGTAAAAATTAAACCAAATTAATAACATATCTATAAAAAGCAACACAAACCTCTTCAACTCGACCTCCTATTCTTCTCTCTTTCTTCTTATTTTTCTTTTTGATTGATTTCAATGAGTTATTTGACTGCAAGCTAGCATAAATCGAGCAGTGGATTACTGGAATAGGTCGTGTGAGACGAACAAATAGTGAAAATCTCATTGACGATAGTTCATATAGAAGGAGTGAAAGGGTTCAAATGAGTAAAAAGGTATCATGATAAATAATGGATTTCAGCATGAGCATTTTTTAAAACACGTGAAAATAGGGCATGTGTGTATATCAATCCTGTTTTGTTTTGGATTGATTGAGGTGGGCTCCTTGCATGTATATCAGTCCCAATGTTTCTCTCTCCTCCCTCATCCACCCAATTTTAGAAAATCTCCTCTCTCCAATTCCAGTAAAAGTATATTTGGACGGTTTTTTTCCAGCGATTGTCTTTTCAGAGCTAAATCTTGTTGGAAAAAAGATGGAACAAAGAAGAAAAAGAAATAACAATAACAAAATATGAAACTAAAAATGAAATCAATAATAATAAGAGATGCAATTCAATAATACTAAAACAACAACCATAAGATGAAAAGAAGAGAGAAAAGGTAATAAAAAATACAAAAAAATTTGAAAATGAAAAACTAGGGCATACCAACGAAAGAGCCACGGCTCGGACGCATCTCCCATAACGAGAGACACACCCGAACCGTGTCTCTCCTGGTGGGGGAGACACGTAATTCTTCATTTTCAATTTCGGTCAAAAAATCAATCAAAACAACTAAAAAATGAAAAAACCAAAACCAAATCAACAACATTAATCGATAAAATGATGAAGCCTCCTTTGAATTAGCCTTTTTATTCTCTTTTTCTTCGTTTTCCTCTTTTTTTCTTTTGATTCTTCATTTTTTTAAAAATTTTTTGACAGATTTTGATATGTTCTTTTGCTGAAAATAATTATAAAAATAGTTGTAGATCAAATAATAAATAGCTAAAATTAGCTGAGGAGTGAAGAATGGAAGGAATAACGGTTAGAAATGAGGGCCGCAAGCAGATTCACGCATGGGGAGAGGGAAGGTCTCATTTCTAACTGAAAGGGTATTTTTTTAATTGCTAAAAAATGACTAAGAGTATTTTGAGAAAAGTGGCAAAAGGGTCATATATATACATATCTAAACCTTTTGAATTCAAAGATTTGCGGTTGATAATTGAATTGAAAAGAAAAATATATATTTATATATTTTTTATAGGTCTATATTTTTGCATTTTAAATTTAAATTTAAACCATCTATCTTTTAAGTACACAGAAGGTGGAAGATGCAATACATTCATATGCAAATTTTACCCAAACCAGTTTCAACCATTCAACTAAAAGACATGAATGATTGATATTAGAAAACAAAAAGTAAAAAGTATAGTGAAACCATTAAAGTTAAGATGTAACTATAGTCAGAGAGTTAGATCACCTGGTAGGGATCTTTGACTTAAATGATGTTGGGTGCCAGTTCAACTATGGGACATGCATGACCTGCTTCAGTCTCCCTTTGTAACAAAAAAAAAAAAGTTAAAATGTAACTAAGCTCATCTAAGCTGAGGTAAACATGAACCAAGTTCGATGAGCTGAACACAAGCTGATTGTTAAAGATAAGAATAAGCTGCAAAGTTTCACTTATAATTTTGAATATAACAGTTTAATTCCTTGATCTGGTTTAACTCAAAATGTTATCTTTCACGTTCCTTTTTTAATATGAAACATTTACACACCAAAGTTGTACATAAAAGTTGCATATTTTCTCGGTTTAAACCACGAGTATCCGGAAGCCCACAAGGACCCGACCTAATAAATCTCGAGCCAGATCTGCTCATTATGGGGGTAAAGCTCTCCCCGTACTGTTTTTCTCCATTCACAAGAGTTAAACCAATAAGGAGTTCGAGCCATCACGACTCTAACCAGCTGAACCATGAGTATCATGGTTTTTTTTTTTCAACCAACACTGCTTTCACAAAGAATTGATCTGGTGCCAAGAAAAACTAATTAATCTAGCTTCTTTCAGTCACTTGTGACCGAAAAGCTTCGGACATATATGGATAAAATCTTACCAATTTAGTTTTTCTTTATCATCTCTCTTTTGGATCTTCTAAGAGACACACTTCATGCGGTTTGAACATTTGAAGAGTCGGGGTTCCCATAATAACATATAAGAAACTAGACAGTGAACATTTTGAAAGAGTACATGGAAGCGAGTTAAAAAATTGAATGCTAAATATCATACAGTACGAGATAAAGCACCAAGGAGACTAAGAATTTCGTCGACAACCCAACAATCCCCGCTTAGTATAGGATAAGGATTGAAATATTGATTTCGGCTTCGATGTGGAAAATCACAAGTGAACAAGGCAGAAAATCATCAATGGAAGATGATTATCTAGAGAGAGTTTGATTACAGGGCATGAGCTGAAGAAACTCAAAGTATTATAGGCCTAGACCTCGTAATCAAACGTGGGCCCTTAACATTTTTACTGCCCACCAATGGGCCACCCTTGGTGGTAGGCCACTAGAACCGGGCCTGCAGTGATAGTTTTGTAGGCTCAACCTAGTAATCAAACACCCCAACACCCCCCTACTGAATGAGCATTGCTTACCAAGATGCGTCATCTTGAGAGGTAAAAGAACAGGAAGTTTTACTTTAAGCATCAACTTGGTTTTCATGAACTAATAATACTCGGATTCACCAGATTGCGACTTGACAATTAATGTGAAGTAGGGCTGAAAAAATGGGAAAAAACTGGCTTCATAAGTGATAGATAGACATAAAACTGAAAAGAACTATTTGAAGCAATGCAGCAAACCAATTTACTCTTCAAAATTGATTCATAGGCCCAATCCAGTCGAACTGAATCAACAATTCCAAAACTCCATAATTAAATTGTATAAGAACTAAAATTTCAACTAAAATATTTCCAAACCAGCCAATTTTGTATTTAACCAAAACCTACTCACTCTCCCATGCCTTGAATATTTAAAGCCTGTTCATTTGTGAATGCATCATCTTCGTGCAGGAGGATGTTCATAAAACAGCTTTAAGGTGTCTAGATGCCATCAAAGGCCATCCTTGATTCCTCAATGCCCGTAAGCCATTCCGAATAGACGGGAACATGGGACGGCTTGGCTGGGGGAGAAGGTAGAAAGGCTAAAAACAAACAGTACACTGCAGCAGAGAGTATCCCCAATTCATATCTGCATGGGGCCTTTCTGTGTTGCTGTTAGATCACTCTCTTTATGAATCTGTCATATATCCTGCAATTCTGTAAATTATTGGGGTTTGAACATTTTAGATCACATCTCCCTCTTCTTTTCAGATATTTAATTAAGGTCTTTCAGGAGGAACAGTAGCTAAAGGGAAGAGTGGTAGTCAAAAAGCAATAATTTGTTATCTCGAGTTGCTTTTGAAAAGCCACTGCCAGAGCATGCTACTCCACAGATCAGGGGAAAAAGCATAAAAGGAGGAGGAAACCATGCCTTCTGTAATCTAAAGTAACCACAGGATTCTATAGCAAAAAGGGAAGCAGGGAAAGCAAGTCATCGGCACCAATGATGATGAAATGCATGAGAGCAAAGTTGCACAACTCATGGATAGAAGGAAGTTTAAAAGGTCTAAATCAGATACCAGTCTGTGCTGGGAAGCTCAAATTAACTCATTGGGAAGTTCAAATTAACTCATGAAGCATGTGGCTAGCAGAGGAAGCTTAGAAAATTTTCAACCAAAACACCTGCAATTGGCATGTCTGATCCTTCAACTTGGTAGAAAGAAGTTCCCTCTTGGATTTTTAATAAATCTGCTGCCGAAGTGTGGCACGAGAACAAAATTGCAACTCATTCAGATTTCTGTCCGTGTTGTGGAGCTAAAACAACTCATGAACCATGGGTTTTGCACAGGTAACTTCACAAATTTACAACCAAAAAACATGGCAGATTTTTTATGCTTCAAATCAGTAGGCAGAAGTTTCCTCTTAACTCTGCTGCCAAAAAATGCTCAATGAGTTTGAAATATAAGTCCATATTATTATTTACCAGAGAGTGGAGAAAGCAAGAATATACAAACAATATCCTTGGATGAAGATACTTGGTACAGAAACCAAAAGATCCGCATTAAATTTAGCTCCACTACTAGAGATCTCTCATTAACTTTTGTGCCCCTTTTCCCATAAATGACAGGAAGAACAATGACGCAACAAACATGAGAGGCACAAACTGCCAGAGTTACAATATAGTAAGCTTTCAAGCTAGCCAAAGAGGGAAGTGACTTCTCGATGTACAAAGTCTCTCTGTTCCCAACAGCCAAAAGAATCATAGGACCTTCATGGCGAATGTTTTCACCCTGGCCTAAGTCTCTTTTGTCTATGCTTCTCATCTGATCGCACCGTGCCACCGGAGTCGCCCTCTGAGGAAGCCTCCATTGATCTAGCGAATGAAATTGAAAGGTCGGCATAAAGTTCGACCACTCTGCGGATATTGTTGTTAAGCTCTCTGATCAAACCAACGTTCCTGCTCAAATTATCAGGGATTCTTGACTCATGGTTTTGGTTAATCTCATTGATCAGTACCCTGTTCTTGTCCAGAATGCTTTGAACCTGAAGGAAGCTCTTCTGAAAGGTTTCATAGACCTTGTTGTCCAATTGGGTATCATTAGCAGGGCCTGAATAAGCGTCTCCCTCCATTCTAGTCACTCAGTAACAAATCTACAAATGCAAACAAGTACTATAAAAATTTACCGATAGCTGTAAATATGCAGGTCAAATTAACAAACAAGCAATGAGAACTTTATCTTTAGATGTTTCAATAGGGGCAAAGTATGCAGCACACCCAACTTAAATTAGGAAGAGAGGAAAGAACACCTCAATTTGTTCTTCTTTTATCAGCGAGGAAAGAAAGTAAGACCAAGAGCAAAGAAAATAAGAGATGTGCATACAAAACAGAAATTGGCATCCTAAAAAGGGTCACAACCAGAAAGAGAAAAAGTCCAGAGAGAGAGAGAGAGAGCTTTCCTTCTGATCTACAAATATACTATAAAAAGTATTCTACGCCAGAGAACAACAAACCCAAGAATAAAATAAAGGAACAGGTTGAGGACAATAGGTTAGAGAGAGTGTGTGGAGAAATAAGACCCCTTTTCGGATTACCAATCTAAACAAATCAACAAGAAAACAACAGAACCAAGATAAAATCTAATGAAATCCCACATTAACAGACCCATTTCCGCTTTAAGCTTGAACACCAACTTGAAAATCCAGCAATTCATAAGAGAGAGAGAGAGAGAGAGAGAGAGAGAGAGTTTCTTCCTATTCAACGTACCTGAGAAACATGGGACAGCTTCATTGTGGAAAACATTTGAGGCTTGAAAGAGGACGAGAACAATCACAAGGGACGGAGTTACCGGCCCAAGAAGAGATTGTTTGATTCTCTCAATCACAATCTGCGGAGAAAAGTACACACCCACCGCATCAAGCCACAATGGCACAGAGGGTCAATCAATCAACACACACATACAGAGAGAGAGAGAGAGAAAAGTCGATTTGACAGACGCCAGGAGCGCACCCTTCCCTCACCACGCAACTTTTTCTATCAATGATATTTTTCTCATCCCTGGTTTTATTTATAATCTTTCACTGGTTTTGTCACAATGGAAAGCCGAAGCCTAACATTAATCTTTCTTTTGTTGCACAAGGAGCCACGGCTCTCCTTGTTAACGGGTTGACCCAACAGAGCCTTCTAGCTGGAGGTCATGAGACCCGGGCTGCTAATGGGCCGAACGAATCGAACCTACTCATGTTCCGACTATTTTTCTAGACAAGCTAACTCATCTTTGCTCATTGATGAGCATTTATCTTTGAACAAGTTCTCATCTTTTCTCCTCGTGTTTGTGATCCCTTTGCTAATGTCCAAAACAACGTCTCTTTTCACAGAGAGCGTTAGTTCAACAACAGGGCGCTCTAGCACCGTTGCTATTGGTGAGGAGTTCAACTTTGAAAAGGTTCATGTGTGGGGTTCGACCTCCTCTTGTCACTTTTTCTTAAACAAGTCAACTCATCTTTGTTCATTTGTGAGCATTTATCTTTGAACAAGTTTTGTTCATGTTTGTGATCCTTTTGCAAATGTCCAAAACTAATGTCTTTTGGTTAGGTCAACAACAAGATCTTTTACGATGTTGTTGATGGTGGGGAGTTCGACTCCCATAGGGTGCATGTGTGTTAGGCTTTGGCTTCTCTTGTTACAAACAAAACAATATCTGTTCGTAAATGCTCAAATTTATTCAAATACTTTTATTATTTAATTAACATTATCAATAATAGATATTTGAATTAAAAATATCATTATATTTTATACATTGTATTTAATGCACTATATGTATTAAATATTTTTGCTTTAGCACTTTAATCTTGGATATGAAATATTGAATAGTTGAAATGATCAAATAGATTTGAGTATGAATAAAATTTGAACATTTACCACTCCCTCACTCTTTCTTTATGTGTGTGTTCATGTGTGTGATGGTCCTTGCTCAATTAAGTAAGGTACTCAATTCCCCTTTCGCATGGTTTTGCCGTTCAAATTGCCTTTCACCGATTGAAAATATAGCCATCACTACCAAAACTACTTAAAATATTAGACACACACATGTAAACAATATTGTAAATACCGCATCAGTGCCTATATCAAGATACAATATACATGGAACAATAGGTACGATATGTATGCATATTTTACAATCTTCTAAAAAAAGCATTAGAAATATAAAAAAAATACCAAATGTCTTTGTAACATGCATAATATCATGCATTACACATGAACAAAAGATAAATCTATCTTAATAAATTAATTTTAAAAAACTACACTAAAGTTTTAAACTATTACACATCTAGAGAGTCATAGGCTATCAAAGTTTCAAACTTAAAAAATAAACAAACATAGAAAAGTTACCTATTTTCTTTAATTTTCTCTTTATGTTTCGCCTGCTCATAATGCTTCATGTTCTTCTCTTCTCACTTATATGTCTTTTATTTTTAGTAGCATTTTCACCTTTACTTATTGTGATGCAGTAGAATAAGGAGGTATATTGATTCCAGTTTAAGTTAATGATGTCTTATTACAACTAACTCCGTTATGCATGATATTTTTGTAAAAATTGCATCTCATCACCATTGTTTCTTTGTGTTGTTCCCAAACTTCCTTGTTGTGGCTCAATTGAACCAGAATTGAGATTATCAGTCATTTGATAAGTGCAAGAAATTTGACCCTTTGAGTTTTAGAGAAGAGAAAATGGGTCCTCTTGAAAAGAGAAAAGGTAGAGAGGCCGAAGAAGACAACCTCAAAGGATTTTAAAAAACTTTGGGCATCAAAAGTTGAAAAACATAAGCTAATGTGTTGCGTGCAATGTCTTGATATTGCATGAGAAACATGTACATTTCATATGTTAATGGTATGTTGTGATAATAAAAGAACCAATATGGGTAAGGATGTTCATGAAGAGGGGATCTCGAACAAGGATTGGGATGGGGATGGTGATAGGAGGTCCCTGTTCCACAAACCCAGCTCCAAACCTTCCTCTAATTGATTGTAAAAAGTTAGGTCCATCTAAAATAAAATAAATTATAAAAGAAAAAGTGTTACTTCTTTTTTATTTGTGAACTCATCTTCATTTTTCACGTTTCATTCTTAATAATATGTTAAAATTTAGATGTATTTTGCATAAATTATGTTTCATTTCATATGTAAAGTGAGCTCCAACCTTTATTTGAGCATCTCTCTTTTCTCTGACGGATCCTTGTGAGACTCGTGAAAACATGAGGGGAACATTTTTGGTCCTCTCACAAGGATGTAAACAAGGTTCTGAAACGGGAATGAAGACAGGGACTTTGATCCCTGGCCCCGTCCCACCCCACTCCATGAACATATGGGAGATCCTAGAGATGTACAACGCACCTTTTTTTAGCTGAGACGACACGCGAACACACCTTCCAAATGTAGCCTAAGTGGATTTGGATCTAGGTTGAAATATCAATAATGCTAAAAGTCAACTAAAATCAAATTCAAAAAATTGAAAGTATATAAAAAGTAGAAATTTAAATTAAGAAATTCAAAGTAATTGATCAGGGCCGAGCTGATCTGGTGTTAGTCAACTCGATAGCTTCAACCTGAAACGGCTGCATTTCGACTGGCCCGTGATCTAAATGGCAGGAGTCAAGTCATGCACCGATGAATGTTTGTATGGTTATGTCAACATCTTGGGATTGAGTCAAGCATATTTTGATTCCAAATCTTTAAAATGATGTCATGGTAACCGATTACGCCGAATGATAGTTTTGACATAAACAATTCAAGCATCATATTATATTACTTAGGTTTTCAAATCTCTTTCTCTAAAGTATATATATATATATATATATATATATATATATATATATATATATATATATATATATATATATATATATATATATATATATGCCGAATGATAGTTTTGAGATAAACAATTCAAGCATCATATTATATTACTTAGGTTTTCAAATCTCTTTCTCTAAAGTATATATATATATATATATATATATATATCTGGACCAACTAGAACTGAAACTGAAGAATACTCGGTTCGGTTCCAGTTACACCTTCACGGAATTGCTACCGGCTCAAAACTGGAACAGTCAGTTTCACTATTTTTTTTTTAGAAAATTGGATTTTTGAATGTCTTCTCCTCATTCTCTAAACTAAGAATGTTTCCAAAATAAGTTGTAGGTTGTTTGATATATATATATATATATAGAGAGAGAGAGAGAGAGAGAGAGACATTGATATGTTAAGACTTAAGTGCTAGCAAATTCAAACAAATCTCAACCATTCATTTTTCTTATGATAGATAACTGAGATTTGAAATTTAAAAAATAAATGTACTCATGGTATGTACTTTTTATTTATAGATTCAAATCTCAACGTTAAGATTCCTTTAGATTTGTTAGAATATAAGTGTGTTAACATATAATAGTGTTTCTCTCTATATCCATATATACATACATGTATACATATATGTGCCTGTGTGTGAGGATAGAGATTTCATGTTCGGGTCATGCTCGTGTGGTAAGTACCATTTGATGTTCGTGTTGGAAATGTGTCAAATAAACATGTGCTGGTCCTTTTTTACGGTACGTTGGTGACATGAGCTTGAGAACATCTCGAGTCATGTTGGTTTCGAGCTTTTGTGTCACGTGTTATATTGTTGGCACTTTATGTTTTGGATTGTGTTATCGTGTCATTCATGATCATGTAAATCGGAGAAAACATAGGCTTTTGGGTTTCACGTTCATGTAATGTCCTTTTCTCTCACGTTTGTATTCAAAACAGGTCAAAACATGTAGGCCTTTCCGAATCATGCTCAATGTCACGTCTTTTTTTGTCTACTCGTTGTGCCCATTGCAGGTCACCGGAATGAGACCCAGTTTTTTTCATGTTACTTTGGCTTAGACCTAGCGGCTAAAAGAGGACCAGCCGGTGGTTTCGGTTCCACCGAAACTCTGAATTGGAACAAACTGGCTCCCTTGCAGGTCTTGGTTTGGTTCTCATACTGCTGTATCCAGTTTTAGGCCAGTTTCCATTCTGATTTCCTTTGAAAAATTCAAGCAATAAAAGATTGATTTTAGCACCAGGGGAAAAATAGTTCGAAACTACCGGTTCTAGACAGCTAGTTCCGGTTAGGCTCCACGACGAGTGGAAAGGGCCAAACCACAGGGATCTGCGGTTCTCATCAGATTCCGATTTCGGTTTGAATTTTCTTGATCCAGGTTGTGACCGTTTCGGGGTGATTCAGGTCCAAACCAACCTCTTCTTATGAATCTGAAATCGCGTTAAAATCCAAAGCAAATTAATAGGCAAGATCCAATTAGGTCCGACATGAAACCAGATCGTACCCAAGCCATGGTGGATGAGTGAGCTCGAACCCGAGAATAAACTTTTCGTGGGTTAGACCAAATATCATCCAGACAAGATGGGCATAGACTAAGTGGACATGGATCCGACGGTTCAATATATCCATTGGAGGAAACAAAGACATGTCTTCCATGAGCTTCTGGTTTGGGGTCGATGCGATAAAATCCAAACTAAAAATTGATTTGGATCAAACCACTGGAAAAATGATGAAGGTCCGTTCTTACAAACTCAATTGTTTCAACTTGTTGGCTAGGACGATTCTCATGGTCTTTTTGAGAAATGGTTCAACCAAGTACCGGGCTTTGAATAATATACATTAGGTTTTGGAAGATGGTTCGGACTCCTTTGGCAACCGAAAGCTAACGTAGAACTCTGTCATGGATGCTCTTGCCCGGGGCCTATACGAGCCATTTGGGCAGCATAAGCATGTACCCACGGCCGGTTCGAACCGGAACTGCACTGCCCGTAGAACCAATGGTAACTAGAACCACTTGAACTGGCCCAAAACTATAACCAGAACCAGAATTCAGATGCCTTACTCAAAACCATGATCCCTCACCCTTTGCTGATTTAGCCAAGTTTAAGCTTGAATAATCACCCTGAAGATTAGCTCCCACCGAGCTTGAGCTTAGAGGAAATAGACAAGACCAATGAATTACAATCAATCATGGGATGCGACCAGAGGTCCATAGCGCACGGATTTGGAGTTGGAGCTACTATACTTGATTTGGTTGAGAGTAGTTTGGATCTTATTTGGGTCCATCTAAAATAATTTGGATCATAATTAGATAATAGATTTGGATTCAGATCCAAACTAGTTCGAGTCCATGGTAGAATTATTATGTAACATTTGTTGTGTCCAAGTTTCCCTCCCTTTAGTATCATGTCATGGTGTCCATGTGATTAAGTCTTATTCGTACTTAATAGAGAATATCAGAATTCACATTGTTTTCCTTCTACTTTGATTGAGAATGACATATCAACCATGATGGAGACGAGTCCACTAATATATATATGGCCAAGACAAGGTGGGTTTATCTTAAATGCTACCTTGTTCCGTCCTGCTTGTGGGTTTTTGTTGTCTTGTTTCGTGTCACGATGAAGTGGTTTTTCTTCCTGAGAATCTACCCATGGAGCGAGTACGAATTGGCATCCCTACCCCTAATACAACTTGATTTCGTTTTTCTGTGAATGGTGTATAATGGACAAACAGTTTTCTGGGTCGTGTTCGTGTTGGTTTTGATGCAGCTGCGAGCCCCATTTCGTGGCTGAATTTCCTTGACAATGATGCAGACTTATTGGCCGTCCGATTCGTGAAATCTCGCGAAAGCGTGTTTCGCTCAGGAGTAATAAAATTTCAGCAATCCTTCCCCGTCCGATTTATGAAATCGAACGGCCGAACTCAAGAGGAGAGTGAGCGTCACTGTCAAGATGCTTTGCGCCACTGAGAGAGCGAGAGAGCGAGAGGAAACCATCCACCAACCAATGCTCCTCCGTTTTCCGCCGCGTACTTTCCCCTTCCTCCACCACCACAGCCACCGCCTATCCCCGCCGTCCACCTTTTTCATTTCTCGATCCTCACCGTCGAAATCGAGGAGGATGTCCACCGTTCGTTCATCGTCGGTGGTGGAGCATATCGTCCTCTTCGACGTGAAGTCGGAAACGGCGCCGGAGAAGGTGGAATCGATGCTCTCCGGCCTCCGATCTCTATCTTCCCTCGACTCCGTCCTCTTCCTCACCGCCGGCCCCGTCGCCGGCCTCCGGTCCTCCTCCTTCAGCTTCACACACCTCCTCCACGGCCGCTACCGCACTAAGCAGTCCCTCGCCGACTACTCAGCCCACCCCTCCCACGTCGCTGTCGTCCGCGACTCCATCCTCCCTATCGTACGCGACATCATGGCCGTCGATTGGGTCGCCGATCTCGATGCTGCCGCCCCTCCGGTTGCTTCCGCCGCCTTCCGGCTCACCCTCGTGAAGCCGCGTCCGGATCTCGACGGAGAATCGCTGGCGACAATCGGGAAGGTTTTGGAAGGAATCAAGAGTTCCGTCCCTTCGGCGATCGAGGTGAGCTTCGGGGAGAATTTTTCTCCCGCTAGGGCTAAGGGTTTCGAATGGGGTTTGATCTCGTTCTTCCCCGGGATGGAAGATCTGAGCGCCGTGGATTCCGACGAGGAGCTCGCGAGGGCACAGAAGGAAAAGGTTAAAGATTTCGTGGACGGTGTCATCGTCGTCGACTATGAGCTTCCTAAGGTTCAGCCGCCGCCGTTGCCGACCAGTCTGTGATCGGAGTGGAAGGAAGCGAAGGGATTGCTTAGCCCGGCTGAATTCTCTGTGGCGGTAAGTTCTCTCATTCCCCGAGAATTTCGGAACGTAATTGACTTGGTCTGTGATCTGTTGTTCGCTTTTTGGAATAAAAATTGGAATTCTGGCGGTTCAACTTTGATTTACTCTCCCTCTGTGTGTGCGTGTGTGTGCGCGCGTGTGCATATACACATATTTACCATCCACAAATGGGTTATATTGTGGTAGATGTTATTGCACGTAAAATTCAACCAGCATGGTGCCAATTTTACGAAGATACTGTTTCCATCCAAGTTTTACGTCTCTAGCATACTGCACAAATCCTCCATGTTCTTAGCTATTAAACTATCATCCAAATTATTTATCTTTATGTCTAGTTTTTCAGCTTATATATGACACGAGGTCGAACTTAACTGTGATTAAGAATCGATGTATCATACCCCACTTAAAAGAAGGCCTGGTTTTGGTTTGAACATATAGAGAGGCCACGAAAATGGAAGTTTACGTAAGAAAGTGTGAGGCACTTTGAAAAGGGAGAGGAAGACAGCAAGTATTGCAAGAAAACCAAAACATGATCTGACTCCTCTTGAGTTAAATTTTAATATGGCAATAGATTGTGCTTTATGGCATCAAAGGATCCATGTAGCCAATCCACCTAGTGTGGGATAAGGCTTGGTTGTTATTGTTGCTATCGAGGTTTTAACTTCTCAAGATGCTTAATAGAAACTAGGGGATACTTACTAGTGCCATGTAAGATGTCTGAATCAAAACTTCCATGGAAGTTGAAAATGAAAAAGTAATTCTTTCGGACTCCCCTCAATATTCTTCTCTTCATCATCAAGGTTTATCTTGATCATTGAAGTCTATTTGAGGAGCTTTCTTCCAAGTGCATCTTTTTGTCATGTATTGGTCTTAGTGTGTTCTGGTTAACTGGCATCACCCTAAAAAGTGTATAGATAGCTTTCTGGCACGAATAACTTCTTAAAGAGGCCTGCTTTTCTTTTAGCATCTCCTTTGCTGCAAACACAAATATTCTGGAGCTCAATGCCATGCTTGTAAGAGCCATCAAGCTTTTGCTCTTGCTGTTCGCTATGCCGTGAAACTGTCCATGTTCATCTTGGCTTAGGACTAGCTATTTAAGGGTGACCTTCACCATAGGTGGAGATTAATGATATAATTGTTGGAGTTTGATGTGGGGTACCCAATTCGAGTAGGAGGCAAGAAGTAACTCTCTTTGAAGCGGTCATAGTGGTTTTGATTGTGAGATCGGTCATAGTGGAAATTTTCTTGACGGCCATAGGATAGGAGGCAAGAAGTAACTCTCTTTGAACAACATAAATCTGTGTCTTGTGATTTGCTTATTGTTTTTGCATTTGATATTTCTGTTTTGCTCTTTGTTTTCCATCAACAATAAGGTATAGTACTATAATGTATTGTTCATAAATGGTTGTTGAAGATGATGTGATACATTTTGAGTGACATATATGGGAAGCCTTCACTTCATATGGACCAGCAGTACTTGCATTTGATTTGCACATTGCAAGGTTTTGCTGCGAATGTTATTCATATATTATCTGCAACTCCAAATAGTTAATTCTTGATTTATGGTGAGATCCATCTTTTCTGTACTAAGGGTTGCAAAGCAGTTTCCTTTAAGAAGGGTTGAATTTGCACAACTACCAATGCCCCTTGGAATAGCTTTCACAACGACAGTTACCAGAAAATAGTGGGCAGCTATCTTCTCCAGAAACTCTCTTCGACCTTACTTCCAAAGCATTAATAGAAGCTGTATTTTACTTATGATCTCTCTTATGTATCTTATGTAACTGTCATATGTTCCTTAATCCTTATAAGCTTTGATAGTAACAATCATCAAGGAACACATACTTTTGACTTGATTGCAATCTGTGAACAAGATGATTCCGATGTCTAAATGATATATAATGCTGTATTTGCATGTTACAGCACTTGATTTCAAGTATGGCCAAAATTTGGCAGCCTCCTACTCCAGTTCACCTTGGGTTTTGGTCTTTTAGTGAATATTTTCCATTATTTGAATTCTTCCTGTATCCTGTAATTTAGGAGTCTGTATCATCATTGCTTGTGGCAGGAGAATTTAGGAAAACGCAGATAGATTTAGTTAGTCCAACAGTTGGTGTTTGTCATAATCCTTTTGACACTGTAATTCGCAGAATTCTTCTTTGTTCTCTTCCAGCGCTTCTGAACTCTTTATCAAAGCTTCTCAATCTTGTTCTGGCGGTCCCAGTGAACAAGAATCACTTTCTGACTCTCTAAGGACGCCTCTCCACTACTGTTTTTGACATTTTGGTTCCAAGTATAGTGTAAAGGTCATTATACTGATTGATATGCAAGTCACCACACACAGATGTTCATCACAAATACCCTATTGCTGGTTGTTTAAAGATGAAGGTTAGGAAGCTAATCAGGTGCCCTCGCCGGAACCGTGGGCTCCTGGAGTATGGATCAAGGAAGTGGGAGCTTTGATGGAAGCGAGGCATTTTGAAGATTAAGAGAAACAGGAACTTGAAATGGGAACTACTGGGTGCGATAGGAACTGAATGGAAAATGATGGAGGAATCAATCTTCGGAACCAATAGAAGTCAGATAGCCGGGTATGCATGCCCCGAGTGTTGAACTCAGAACTTGTGAGTCTGCCCCCTAGCCAGGCGAGTTGTCATTGTGCGTGCACCTTCCCTATGTTTTCATTCAATAATTTTCCGTTTCTCTTTCTTTTGCATCTCTCCTTGGAAAACCATTTCAACTTTAGCCTTGCAAGCTTTTGGAGGACCTATTGATCAGTGTATTCCATTGGTTCTACTCCTTTCTGCAATGTGGATTTCAGGCAACATTGCATTGTTTCAAGTCCTTTAGGGGCCGTTTGCATGGTGGAACTAGTACTTCGGGTGCCAGTTCCATAATTGGTGGGAAGAAAGAACTTGAAGTACTGGAAAATTTGTGTCCTATGAAATATTTGATTTCCATATGAACTGGAATAAGGAGTCCTGCCTCTCCTTTTTAGGTGCCCATTACCTGTTGGGCCAGATTTAGTACAAAGTGATATCATTTCCATTCACGACAAAAAATGCCAAATTTCTAGGACTACGGAACTTTGTTTTTCAGGCATGGAATTCCATGCCAAAGAATTCTAATAGTTCTGCAAGATTCTGCGACGTGAACCGGTCCTGCAGGTAGACATGACCGGTTCCTAACTGGACCGATTGTTCCAATTGGAACCAAACTGGGCTAGGAACCAGATGAACCAGGTGCCACCCATTTCAGTGGAGGGTGGTTCCTCTTATTCGTGTTGACCAAGAGGCACTTGATTCTCTTGGGATTGACTCAGGTCAGCTTGGATTGCAAACCTATATGAGCCGGCCTACGAACAGCCCTATCGGCTCAGCTCGGTTTCCAATCACCACACCCTCTCTTAAGGTAGGTATGGGATTAGCGAGAGAATGGCAATTCCGTTTTAAGAATCGGGTTGCTAATTAGCTAAAATAAACATGGTTTGATCTTGGTACCTAGAAATTTCTACTGACTTGGTTTTGATGAATTGTGTGGCAGGCCACTTGTAAAATCTTTTTCTTGTGAATGATCTGTGCAAATTCATATGAGCAAATTGGCTTGCTCGTCTAGCTTTGCACCTTTCAGAATACATACACATAGAGAGATGTTCAATCTTATTCGTGCTCAACTCTTCTGTATAGATGGTGAATATTTGAATTTAAAAAGCAAGATGTATTTCTTGTACTTTTTATGCTTCACAAATAACGTACATTTTGTAAATTCAAATCTCCATTGCTAATTGTCAACAATAAAGATGTTTGAGTTGATATAAGGATTTGAGCACGGACCATAATCTCTCTCTCTCTCTATATATATATATATATAGATATATATACACATGTAGAATAAGAAGGGATTAGTTAGAGCCTTAGACTGTATATGCATCAAAAGATAGTTATAAAATGTCTTATTCTGAGAACACTCATATGGCGGCTGCTCCTATCTGAACAAAGATCGGTGCTTAAGACTCCTATTTAAGCTAAGGACATGACTAAGTAGTCTCATTCTTACAACAACAACAACTAAGCCTTTTCCCATACTAGACGGGGTCAGCTAAGTAGTCTCATTCTTACGAAAACCAAATTGCTTTAGCTTCAGTGGACGAGTAAAGATTACAACAAAGTTTCAACGAGCATCTATTTGGGATTTGGCTACATAGCGCTTCATCATATTAACATTTAACATGGAATAATCAAGATCATGGTGTATCTTTTGCTTTCAATACTTTGATGCTCTCTCTCTCTCTCTCTCTCTCTCTCTCTCTCTCTCTCTCTCTCTCTCTCTATATATATATATATATATATATATATATATATATATATATATATATATATATATGAAAACTGGATTGCGCCCACCTCTGACATGCTGACCACACATTGCCTTTATGCTCCCATTGAGATAAATCTGATCTCTTTCATTGTTTCCATCTTGATATATAGAATATTTTAAGAAGCGAACCTCTTTCTTGGTAGTGGGATCTACAGAAAGGATGGTAAACGATAACTCTGAAAAGACACAGTATCCATCTTTTCTTACATCTCAGGAGAAATATAATTAGGAGGAGCTAATTAAACGGGTAAAATGAGGACAGCCCCTACATTCAAACCTCCCTTTTTACCATTGGCAAGAACCTGTTTCAGTTGCTTATCGTAGGGTATTCTAACAACTGCCTCAAATACAGTATCAGGAAGCACAGCTTGGGGAACCTCAATATCCACGGGCTTATTAGCCAGGTGACAATTCGCACATACAATACGCCCAGTTGCTTCTCAGTGATTATGCACAAATGGGATATGCATTTGTAATAGATGCCTCTTTATAGAATTAACCAATCATTAGTTCTCAATCATGGGATGAATGGAATCCAATACATAAATCAATTAATAAGAGAATAGAAAGAACTTGTATTGTGTTGTTTAAGTTATAGATGGATTCCTTAACTCAAGAATTAAGAGTGACAAGTTCTTCATTTTTCAAAGTACACTCATGCTCGTGAAAAACAATAGTCGAACACGAGTGAACAACATCTAACGTGGACATGATTCAATTCCTCTCTCTCTCTCTCTCTCTCTCTATATATATATATATATATATATATATATATATATATATATATAGATAGATAGATAGATAGATAGATAGATAAATAGAGAGAGGTTGGATCCTATCCACCGCTAACACCTACTCACTCATCTCTTTTGTTGGTATGAGTGTACTACAAATATTTTTTGTATTTTAAAAATCTTTTTTTTTTAATTTGAAATTATACTTAGGTCACCCAAAAGCAATGATTAAACATATAAGAGGTAGGTGTGATCGAGTTTCTCTCTATATACCATGATTAACAAGTTTGAAAAACTACCAAGCGCTCAATCAAATTAAGGATATCACGATATGGGCTTTTCACTTTCCTTTTGTGTACGAGAAGAAATAAAAGGAGAAAAAGAGAAAGTTGGGTCTTTATTTAAAAGGAACTTTTGTAAGAGTACACTAGTTCGTTTCTCCAAAATGAAAGAAATGGAAATAAAAACAATGAACCTTCCGTTCCAACAAAAACCGAAATCAACTAAACTGGACCCAGGAACGGAGACCATCTGGTTCTGTTTCAGTTCCATCTTCCGTGGAACATGAACTGTCAGAATATAAAAAATCAAAATGTTTAATAATTTTTTTTGGTTTCAAATGGTTTAAGACAAACTGGAATCAATCTATCCTAGTTCAGTCGTAGTTTTTGGTTTCAATAAATTGTTGGAACCAACAGTTTGGAACCGATAGTTCTGATCTACCCAAAATCGATCATGTCTAATTGGCTGACCCTATTCACCTGCAACTTTAACTCTGGCAACGCTGTTCCACCAGGTAGTTTCTTTCTTCAACATAATCGTAAATGAAGTAAAAATAAAAAATTATTGTTTGAAATCTCTAAATAAAACAATAGTTGAATATTAGCTCAGGATGCTCCTTGATGGCATGTGAAGGCAACTCAATTTTCTATAATAATCCTTAATAAGGTGATCTCTTGTCATGAATTTGACAAGAAATCATGCACAAAGTAGCAGTTGGGTGGGTAAGGGTGACCTACTTATTATTTAATAACATTAATTTTTCTTTCTTTTGGAGTAACGGCAATAGGGGATAAAATGAGAGAAAATCGTTTAAGATGGTTTAAACATGTAGAAAGACGACTCAAGGACGCTCCCGTAAGAAGATACGAAAAACTAGATTATGAAAATGTTAAAAAAGAAAAAAACGACTATAAAAATGTTGAAAAGAAATAATAAAAAATGATCTAGTTTATATTGTTACACGATAGAGTTAAGTGGAAACAAAGTAGCCACCCCATGTAGTATGAGAAAAGGCTTAGTTGTGTTTTTTTATCGGCAAGCGGGATTAGGTTTGCACAATACTAAACAACGCCAGTTTTAAAATGGTACTGAACCGCCTCTAACTGGAACTACTTTTTACTTGACCGGACCTAAAACCAATGAAACCGAAGCTAGAACTGGAATCGGCTTAAAACATGACCCAGGACTGAACCCAAAACCAAGAGGGCTGGATAGGTTCTGGTTCCACCGAAACCCATCATCCCTGTTTTCTAGTGATCAGCCTCTTTTTTCATTAAAAAAAAGTTTTACCGCGTTTTCAGTCAATATGTTTCAATTTTATATTATTTTAATGTCCAAAATTTTTCTTATGGAAAAACCATGTCACGTCTATGAAAAAATAATTTTCATACAGTAAAAATGCGCCTAAGCGGTATTTCTTCAACGGTACTCAATTTTCTTCAATAATCGTTTAATAATAGAAGAAAATATCTCAATACAGATAGAATCAACGTAGTGGAACGTTAACTCAGAGGGCTTTAGTCAGTCTGAAAGGACAATATGCATGCAATCTCATGAAATGACAAGGCAACACGTATAAAGTATTACCGAGTGGACATGGAAAGGATTATTATTATTATTGTTGTTGTTGTTGAGATAGAAAAATAAAGAGAGAGAGAAGAGAGACAAGGTTACCCACACACGAAGAAAGCAATGTGTAAAGTCAATTATCATCTTATGTATTTTATTGTATATATATTTAGCTTTTTTCTTGAGTTTTTCGTTAAAAGTCATTTCATGTTCATTCGGCAGATGCCTAAGACTTCTTCAAAAACAAAAACGGTTTTTGAATAAAGTTTATCTTTTTTGAAAAAACAACTCATGAAATCCGGAAAGAGGGCCTTTCTTCCCGCATTTCATTGTTGATGTTAGTATTGGAGCCGATATTGGCCATCAACTACTTATATCTTCCACTTAGCCACTTGAGTCAATCTACGATACACTGGTTTTTCCTCCCACTATTTTGGGGTTTACCAAGTTGTATTATTTATGTAGGTGCAAGTAAATTGCAACTTTAATCTGTTATGCAATTTTGTAGAGTCGATGTGTTTTTCTTGCATAACACTCAACAAAATATATTTTATACACTTATATTTTAGGCATATCTCAAACCCTTTTAGGTTACATGTTTATTAAAAGTTCTTCTAAGATGCCTTTTGTTAAGAGGTCAACCAACATATCACCAGTTGGTATATAACATATGGTTATTTCATTTCTTTTGACCATATCATGAATAAAGTGATATTTAACCATTAAAGCTTTTTAATTGACAGACCGAGGCTAATGTGTGTTGGGAATGGAAAACCATGATGAAAACCGAGCGGAAGGAATAGAATAGAATTTTTTTCTGTATGTTTTTATATACGGAATGATTCATATATAATTATTTGTTACATTTCTTTTTATATAACTTATTATTTTAGATCTTCTGTTTTCATTTTCGTCGATGAGAATAACCGTTTGAATCTTTTTTTCATTATATTTATAAATAAAAAAAACTTATAATATAAAATCAATTATTTTGTAATAAGAAACCACATCTCCAAATCTATAAAAAGTTTTCTTACAGATTTTGAGGGTGTAACCGAGGCCAAATGTGACTGAATCTAGGTAACGATGCGAAACCATCACTATCGAATTGCCCATCGAATCATAAACTGCAACTGAATCAAGTTCTATACCAATTTTTAAACTAAAATCAGAAGAAAAAAACAAAAAGAGCATACAATTATATTGAAACTAATTGGGTCATATAGGGAGGCTCTTACCAGACATGCAACTAGATATGTTCGGTTCTAATTAGCCCAGAACGATAACCAAATCGGCTTGAAATCGATTCCGATTCCGATTTCAAAACTGTTGATTCTGGAACAATTCTTTTTGAATCTTGAACCGAACCAAGTGATACCTGGTTTTGGTTCTGATTGGAACCACTGAACCGATTAGGAACCAATCATGTCTACCTCTTGTGGCCAATACTTTGAAAATATCTTGGTATTGTAATTTCCAAAGAAACATAAAAGTAGCGACAATTATATTGAAAGGTATGACGGAAAATGTGATTCCTAACTGTTTTACTATTTTAGTATTTAAAAAATTTAATAAAATTTGGAATTTGAACTCCAGCCAAAAATGGTAATGTTTCGGTTCTTGTGTTGCACATGCTCCTGTTATGTCAAATCCATTGCACGTACTATCTTTTGTTAACATTGGACTCCTTTACTTGCTTAACTAAGATTAGTTAGTTTTTATTAAATTACTTAATTTGGCAAAGTCAGTTTATGAACCCAAAAAACTTAATTGCACAAGTTACATTGTCACAACACACACAATGTTTAAGAGTGCGCGTGTGTGTGTATATATATATATAACGATTGATATATCAAAAAAAGTTAAACCACCCGATTCAACGGTGATATTTAAATTAAACAAACAAAAGGTATCAAATATACTTATTTCAAAAGCAATTTCTTGCTTTTTAATTTAAATTTTGATAATTTATCTTTCAAATTAGATGATTAAGATTTGTTTAGGTATAACAAGAAGTAACAATGTTGATATATATACACACATAAAACACACACACACACACACACACACATATATATACATATATATAAGATAATGGTATATACTCAACCCAATGCTACAATCTATTCACATATAAATTCGTTGATTACTGAGAGTGATTTTAAATAAAAAAAAGAGATTATATCATTATGCATATTGTGCATTAAATACAACTATGAAAAAGTACAACGGTGTAAATTTTTTTAGATTGAAATATTCACCGTTAATCATACATGTTTGAGAAGAATTAGAGTTCAGCATAGATCACTATCTCTCTATATATTATAAAGAAATTAATATTCCAAAAACCCAAACCTTCATTATTGTAACTAGTGTTATTAAACAAAAAATCGAGTCGTGATCACAACCATCCTATGTCCGAATCCATGAAGACACACAAGGGTTCCATCTCCGTATCTAAGCCTGCTGCAGGCCGAAGGCAAGCATTGTCCATCAACTCCTCCAGCATGGTTTGGTTGAACAGGTAGCTTGTTTCGTCGAATTCCCAATTATTATTCCCAATATTATAAAAATCATTATTTTCGTTATTGTTCTCTACTTCCTTCGTCATCAATTTCCCATGCAAACTCCGTAATTCAGAGTCCCGAAGACCTGATAAGTCACCGCCATTGACATCGTCCATGAATACATTCTCGAAACCTTGATCTTGTTGAACTACAGCTTCTTGTGTGTTCTCTCTGGCTTTTTCTTCCTTTTGGCCATCCGACGCCATGCATGTATCGTCGGCCGGCTCGCCGGGCGGTGGATTCATGGCATCCATGGACCTCATGGCTGTTGCTCGAACCACCGGCGACTTGACATCGACTCGCCGCTTTCGGGCCGGATTCTTGTTCTTCTTGGGAGAGGATCGCTTCTTAGAAGTAGGGGAGGGAGACTGGTTTTGTTGTAGCTTCTTGACCAGGTTGGTGTTCCAATAGTTCTTTATTTCATTGTCTGTTCGCCCTGGCAGCCTCCCCGCTATCAGAGACCATCTGCGCCAACCAACTCCCGAAAGCAAATTAATTGAAGGCCATACCATCAATTCAATATGTTATATTGCAAAATTTATGATTGCTATATAATCTTTTCTCCCTCTCTCTCTGCGCCAACTAACTCCCGAGAGAGAGAGAGAGAGAGAGAGAGAGAGAGAGAGAGAGAGAGAGAGAGAGAGAGAGAGAGAGAGAGAGAACAAGTGGTCGGTGCTGGATACTGAATGGTCCTGAATAGCGCTGTCCAATTCAACAAGAAGAATGGCGATTCGTGTTCTATGCGCTGTCTCTCTCTTCAAACGCCCTTCTCTCCTTTTCTACGAACCCCTCGTTCTCCTTAACTCTTTCTTCGGACGTCCTCCATCTCTCTCTCCATTGAAGTCTTGTGTCGTGATTCGTCTTCCTATGATTTTCTTCCACCACGATTCAAACAGAGAGAACAGGAGGGCGAGGGAATTCAAAGAAAGAGGAGATGGGGTTCGAAGAGAGAGAACAAGGTTTTTCTGTGTCATAATGGACGGACGATGCGATTTAGCGCCATTCTGCACCGGCCACTTACTCTTTTTTCTTCTCTGTATCTCTCTCTCTCTATATATATAGCACATATTCATAACACATTGATAAAGTGAGAGGCTTTTATGGGAAGTTGAGTCCAGCAATGGGTGTAAAGGCAGACAGCAGCATTGCGATTCTGCACTGCAAATCTGCGTGGTCAGAATGCATTTGAATAAAAGAAGATGAAATAATATTCTCGACAATAATACGGCTTTTAACTATAGAACATCAAGAAAATTTATAGAAAGAGGTTAATTATATATCATATGACACTGTGACACTGTTATTCGCTTGTTTGTGTGTGTGCGCGTGAGAAAGAGAAGAGAGAGAGTCAAGTTTTGGCTAGAACTCGAATTCATCGTCTTCCTAAATATGGAGAGGAGAAAAGATGGATCACCTGTTTCCAAGGAGCTTGTGCATTCTGATGATGAGCTCTTCCTCTTCATCTGATATATTTCCCCTCTTGATATCTGGCCTCAGATAATTCAACCATCGTAATCGACAGCTTTTCCCACAACGCTTGAGCCCTAAAAAATGATTTCCCAAATCACCACCATTAATTTCCTCGTTCTTGGAAACTCTGAATGCACGACATATGAATGAAGCGTCACTGTCTTGCAACGATCAATTACTATACTTATCATGGAGAGTGGTCAACAATATATGATTGCCATGAATTCAACCGTGGGCTATATCTTTTGTTAGAGGGTCAAACTGTGATGCACCTTTATTACGTAGGGCGAAGTGTTTCACCTGAAATATAAGAATTTCCTGAATTTCACTCATTGTGAACTTAAAATATAAGTGTACCTCACCTTCCTAAAGAACTCTTGGTCTGCACTAATCATCACTGGTACAATGCAGCCATGGCTCGACTTGAGCTCCACGCGTTGAACCCGAATGTTTTGAACACGGCTTGCCAGAAAGCATATTACCATCGTTTAAAGCCCATTTATTTCATAAAGTCCCCAAATCATCGACATGATACGACTGACTTGTATTTTCATGCCAGATCATGGTGTTGGCTTACATCTATTACTTAATTTCCTCTGTGTCTGTGTGTTTGTGTGTTCATATGTGTGTGTGGTGCTTAAGCAGCTGGAGTCAGTAGGTCCTCCGAGAAAAAGGATCCTAATTTAGAGGTTTCTGCTCGATCGTTTCACCTCTTGCCTTGTGACATCTAGGCCACCCTCCCACTCACATTACCTCTGTGTGTATGGGGTCATAACGATGGTTGTAATGAGAGATCACTCACCTGCTTTCTTGGGAAGAGTTCTCCATCTTCCAATGCCATGAGAGTTTATGTAATCAGTGAGGATTTGGTCTTCCTCAGCGATCCAAGCCCCTCTGTTGAGCCCGTCCTTCGAGCAGGAAGGGCTTCTACCCATTGTCTTTAGGACACCTCTTCCTCTCCGTTGGTTGGTGGGGGGGTCCTGCACACAGAGTACCCCTTGCATTATGATATGTAAGAGGGGTGCAGCCTTTTTATATAGCTGGGTTTCATGCTGCTGACTGCAAGGTGAAGCGCACGAAAAGTCCCCTACTTACAAAGAATCCACGTGATTGGCCACCCTCGCTTTCAAGTTTTGAAATGACAGGACTCACAATCAATAATATAAATAAAAAGTTCTGTAAGAAAAACTATAAAAATAAGGCCACCAATAATTCAGCAAGACACCAAAAATACTGCCTTGGTAATAAATTAACATATAGTTTTACGATTTATGTGACTTCTGTCTTGGTCCGACGTCACTGTAGAGTCGTTCAAAATGAATACAAATAAGCCATATGCAAATCACAAGTTTTATACCCCACTTTTGATATGTTCACTTACATGCCCACCCATTATTTTTGATAACATGAATATAATTTTAAAAAAATTAAGAGTTTTGAAAAAGGATTTAAGGAACTCATGCAACCCAAAAGCAATGGGTGGGTAGCATCATGACGGATAGGATTTCGATGACTCTGGATAATTGTGTTAATGTGGCTTGAATTACAAGTAGGGGTTTGATTAATAAAGCTCGTGGTGCGATTTGAATTGGACGCTTAGGCATAATGAATCTTTTTTTCTGATTATCTCTTTCTCAAGCCCATATTTTGAGAGAGCTTATAAAAGGGAAGAACATAGGGGTTAGTGTTTGAGAGGTTGTGTAAAATCATTGTGAATGTAATGCTGCTCTTTTTCACAAGAAAAATTATCTTCGTTGTCTTATCATGGATTAGGCTTGTCTAACAAAAACCACCTAAACCTTGTGTTCTTCTTTCTTCTCCAATTTTCGTGATTCGAGCTTTGAAATCCTGTTGTGTAAATCCAATAGAATGAGAAAAGAAGCTTCACCATAAGGTGAAAAATCCTCCTTCAAAAGGACCCACATCTTATAAATATAATTTGTTATTAACTTGACGATTTTCAACGGTCATATTTATGTTAATCGTCATCATCGCTATCGTTGGACCTCTTCGTAGGAAACAAAATCATGGTCGCTATCGTTGGACCTCTCTGGTTCCGTTAGGGTTCGGGGTCTCGTTGGCCAGTTTTGGTTTCAGCTAGTTTCTAGCCCGGTTTGGTTGTGGTTTGAACTGTAAAGATGGTTTCTCTATCCTCATCTGCTACTAAAACACATCAAAATTGCTAGTGAAAATGTTCTTCAAGTTTTGAAAATGGCTATAAACTTCATGAAAAGGAAATTCCTGTGATTTGCATCACGTGTTTCCACACCGCACGAGGCCTCCCGGTACCTTTCATCCACGCACATTGATGGAGAAAGATGAGCTGTATTCGACAAACTTTTTCCCCACCAAAAAAAGTCTTCTTCAAAATAATTCTTTAATGAAAAACTTTACAATTATATATTCTTATGAACAAGCCTGTCATATCATTTCGTTGTCTTCTTAAAAGAGCAAACATACCTTGGTTCACCTATATGTCGTGACTCTCTCTATATATAGAAGGAGTCTTAAATGTATCTTGTTTGGCATATAATCTTGCATAAACATTTTTATTTGTACTTTATATTTTAAATGCAAAAAAAATCTAAATATTTATTATTGATATTAAAGATTGAACCATAAAAATGTTTGTATAAGATTATGCATTAAAGGGTATTATGTAGCTAAGACACATACTCTCTCTATATAAACCTAGATAGCAGGGTTGGAGTATCAATGAGTTGCTCGTAGACTGGCTCGGTTTAGCTTGTCCCCAACTTGTTCATATGGTACGAAACGAGACGAACACGAACAGCTTGTGTGGAGTCTTCTTTACTGGCCCTAAGAAGTGCATGAAGCAAGAAATATACAGTAAATATGAAATATACTATTTAGTAAACCTCAATGAAGCAAGAAATATGCAAATGTACTATTGTTTTTTTGTTACCAGAGGAAGCCAAAGCCTCACACACATATGCACCCTCTAGGAGTCAAACTCCCCACCAGCGGTAATGGCACTAGAGCACTCTGCCATTGAGCTAACGCTCTCAATGCTATTTAGTACATTTCATGAAAAGCATAAAGGAACTCAAGAGCTCTCCAATTAAACTATTGATCAAGTTTTTCACAACCACCTGTCCAATAAAATTAAGAGACTTCAACTTTATGAATTTGGATTTGAGATTGACCCACAATTAAACTTTAAGTTCTTCCTGTGTGCTTATGTGCACACACACACACACACACACACACACACACACACACATATATATATATATATATATATATATATATATAATATATATGAGTTCCATTTTCTTAGTAGTTTTTAAATTTTTAATATAGAAAAGATCATGATAAATACATACGATGACTATTGTACTGCATTATAATATATGTGTGGATATATATATAAAGAGAGAGAGATTGGATCATCCCAACATTGTTCACCCATGCATAATCATTGTTTTTAGTAGGCATAAATATAATAATAATATTCTTTATATTTTTTAAACACTCTTAAATTTTTTTAAATTATACTCATGCCATCAAACAAATATCAATGGAAGGACATGTCAAAATTAGGCATGATCTAATTTTCACATATATATATATATATATATATATATATATATATATATATATATATATATATATATATATATATATATATATATATATACATAAAGAGAGAAACTGTTATATGCTAGAACAAATTCAAAATATTTCAATCATTCATCCTTGATTATAGACAATTGCTAATACTTATGTGTGTGTTATATATATATATATATATATATATATATATATATATATATATATATATATATATATCTGTGTGTGTGTTGGAATTGGGTAGAGAACAAAGAATACAAGTAGGTTGGACCAGACCGGTATGGCGGAATTAAGTATCCCGCCCGCTGTTTGACAAAAGGACGAGTAAAAGCTTAGCAGCCGGGCGTGTAAGCCATGACTATTAATTAGAGAATTGATGACGGAAAGGAAACAAGAGCAGACTACTATTGCGCTTCGGAAGCATGTGCACGTAGCAGCACAACATAGCATATGCATCTGAAAAATGCATGATTCATTTTTTCCTTTCATTATTTTGGCATTAAATTGTCTTACATGCATAAAGCTTGGACCATCATCTAGACCTCTCTCTTTCTGTGTGTGTGTAAAAATAGCCTCCAACTGTAACTGTGCCTATACATACAAGCCTAACTAGTGATGCTTCAATATTTTCCAACTAGCTGGTCGTTGAGCGACAGAGCATTCAGACCTTATATGTCGCTTTACCATATATATATATAGAGAGAGAGAGAGAGAAAGAGAGACTGATATATACTAGCACTTTTAGGTACTAATAAGTCCAAATAAATCTCAATAATATATTTTTATTGGTAGATGATTGAGGTTTTAAATTTAGAAAGCAAAAGTTTTCATGTAAAAAAGGTGTACCTACAAAAAGTACATGTATACTTTTTACTTTATAGATTAAAATCTCAACCATCCACCATCAAACATGAATCATTAAGATTTGTTTGAATTTATTAGTACATAAAGATATTAGCATGCATATATATATATACATAAACACACACACACACACACATATATATATATATATATGTGGATCCTTGTTCACTCATACCTAATCAATATTTTTTGAAGATATATAATAATAATATTTTTTAATAAATTTTTAAAGCTCTTTAAAAAAATTAAATTACATTCATCTATCATCTTTTTTATATTTTTAAAATTTTTAAATAATTTTAAATTATACTTATGCTACCTAAAAACAATAGATGAATATGTCAAAAATAGACATGATCGAGTTTTAATATATATATATATATATATATATATATTCATGACGTGATAGCTTCAAGTTTTCCCAACTAGTCGTCATCGGACCTTGAAGTTAGTGAAGATGTCCTTTGCCGGTTATCTATGTCTCATATTCGAAGTAGAAGCGAATTTAAGCGGGCTGAAGCATTCGATTCGGCCCCTTCAAGTTGAATAATTTTTGGAATTTATCGTTCATCAGCAAGTTCTATGACGTCTAGTATGTTCACGCCAGCAAGAAGAGCTGCACAACCATACCTCACCTAGGCAGTCGAAGGTCACGAGTTCGATGCCTGGAGCATGTGCTGATTTTAGTCCTCCCCTTTGTAAAAAAAATAATAATAAATTAGAAACTAAAAAGAATATTTGTACAACTAACCATCCCTTGCTCACCAAAGAAACCAATCACCAAAAAATTGGCTTAACATGCTAAAAATGGGGAAAAATTGGGAATATTTTCACATTATCCCCAAATTTAACTTGGTGGAGAAAAGAACTAAGGAAGAAAAAAAAATATTCAACCAAATCAAATAGTTGTCTCTCCAAAATGCAGGCATTTAAAATGAAATATAAACTAAATACCGTGGCTCCAAGAGTGTTAGCTCAACTGGTGTGGCGCTTTGACACCTGCTGGTGGAGAGGTCGACTCCCATGGAGTTTGTGTGTGTGTGTTTTAGGCGGTCACCCTCCTTTAGTATCAAAAAGAAGTAAATAGCAAAGATGTTGAGAAAGCTGGACATAGCTTCATTTTTAAAATCATATACTTGAAAAATTAATAAGAAATTCTTAGAATTAAGATCCTCCTCCTAAATAGTACTCCATCAATATATCAATTTTACAATTTTTTTTAAGGAATATATCTAATAGGGGTCTGCCTTGCATCACTTGTCTTATGTGTGAAAAGAATGTAAATATAATTAAAATAATATTTTAAAATAAAGATATTTTAAAATATAGTTTGTGCTTACACACCCTAAGTAGGACTAGAAGATAGTATAAAAATAGCTTTTTGGAAAGAGCTAGATAAGGTGATTCAAAGGATTCCACAAAGGGAGATGATTTGTTTAAGAGGAGACTTAAATAGACATGTTAGTAAAGAGGCATTAGGATATCAAGGTATTCATGGAAACTTTGGTTTTAGGGATATAAATGAGGAAGGTAGGGAGATTTTAAATTTTGCTATGGTATTTGATCTCTTTATATTCAATAAAATCTTCAAAAAATGAGATAAACATTTAATTACTTATAAGAGTGGCTTATCATAAACACAAATTGATTACTTTATTTATAGAAAAAAAGATAGAGTGTATTGTAAATATTGCAAGATAATTCCAAGAGAAAATTTAACCACCCAACATCGACTTTTAGTTATGGATTTACAAATAAAAAAATAGACAAAAAGAAAAGAATGCATTTAGCTATTGAGACTAAATGGTGGAACCTTAAAAGTGAGAAAGAAAATATATTTATACATAAAGTCCTTCAAGGAGACGCTTAGAATTATATTGGAATTATATTGGTACACCTTGTGATATGTGTAACAATATGGTTATACATATTACGAAAGTGGCGAAAGATGTGTTAGGTGAATCTAAGGGAGGTGTACTGACACAAAAAAGAAGCTTGGAGGTGGAGTGAAGTAGTGCAAAATAAAATAAGGCAAAGAGGGCATGTTACAAATTATATTATGCCGATAAAACTAGTGAAACTTTAGAGGCTTATAAAAAAGCAAAGAAGGAAGCGAAAAAAGTCGTAAGTAAAGCAAAAGCTAAAATTTGGGAGGACTTATATAAAAAACTCAACTCAAAAGAGGGTGAAAGAGATATTTTTAGGATATCTAGGGCTAGAGATAAGAAAACTAAAGATCTTAATTATGTTAGATGCATCAAAGACGAGGATGAAAAAATTATAGTGGCAAATGATGATATAAGAAATAGATGGAAAAACTATTTTTATAATCTTTTTAATGAAAATAAAGATGTTAGTATTAGCTTAGGAGAGTTAGTTAAATTAGAAAAGTATATAAACCACAATTTCTACCGACGTATTCAAAAGAATGAAGTCAAAGAGGCTCTTAAACATATGAAGGATGGTAAATCGGTAGGACCAGATAATATTCCTATAGAAGTTTGGAAAATACTAGGAGAAATAGGAATCACTTGGCTCACAATACTATTTAATGAAATATGAAAAAACCAAAATATGCTCGAGGAATGTTGAGCGAGTACACTTATACCCATATATAAGAACAAGGGAGACATTCAAAATTGTGCGAATTATCGGGGTACCAAGTTAATGAGCCATACTATGAAATTGTGGGAAAGAATTATCGAACATAGGTTAAGACAAGTATCAAATATAAGAGACAACCAATTTGGATTCATGCTAGGTAGATCTACTGTTGAAACAATTTACCTTTTGAGAAGTCTTGTGGAAGATTTTAGAGCAAAAAAGAAAGACATTCACATGATATTTATTGATATAGAAAAAGCTTACAATAAGATATCGAGAGAGGTTCTTTGGAGAACCTTCGAAAAAAGAGGTATCCCTTTAACATACATTAACCTTAGAAGAGACATGTACGATGGTGCAGAAACATGTGTGAGGACTCATGAAGGAATGACAGACTTCTTTGAAGTTAATATTGAGTTACATTAAGGATCAACTTTAAGTCCATACTTATTTATAATGGTGATTGTTGAGTTAACAAAACATATTCAAGATGAAGTGCCTGGGTGTATGTTATTTGCAGATGACATTGTGTTAGTGGAGAAGTGTAAGGAAAAATTAATAGAAAATTAGAACTATTGAGAGAAACATTAGAAAGCAAAGGCCTTCGACTTAGTAGAACAAAAACAAAATATATGGAATGTAAGTTTGATCATTTGGTTACTTCAGAAGACATAAAAATTAAAATTGACACACATTGCATCCCCTAAAAGGAAAGTTTTAAATACCTAGGGTCAATTTTTCAGAGTGATGGAAGAATTGATGGAGATGTTACACATAGAATTAATGCTGGTTGGTTAAAATGGAGAGGAGCATGGGGTATTCTTTGTGATAAGAAGATATCATTAAAGTTAAAAGGTAAATATTATAAAATAGCAGTTAGACCTGCCATGTTTTATGGTTATGAGTGTTGTGCAGATAATCATCAATATGTACAAAAGATGTCTATGACATAAATGAAGATGTTAAGATTGATGAGTGGTCATAAAAGAAAAGACCGTATACATAATGAGGTTATTATAAACAAATTAGGAGTGACACCAATAGAAAATAAAATGAGAGAATATCGTTTAAGATGGTTTGGACATATAGAAAGAATATCAAAAGAAACACCTATAAGAAGGCATGAAAAACTAAATTTGGAAAGTATTAAAAGAGGTAGATGACGACCACAAAAGTGTTGGAAAGAAACAATAAAGAATGATGTAGCTAACATGACACATGATAGGGATATGTGGAAACAAAGAATCCATGTAGCCGACCCCGTCTAGTATGGGAAAAGGCTTAGTTGTTGTTGTTGTTTAAAATAAGGATATTTTAGACTAATAATATATGGTAGGGCGAATAACGACATATGCTAGCGAGTTAGGCTTTTTTAAAATACACCTCATTAATTAAGTACATAAAGTATGCATACAATCCTACTTAAGGAATATTTTCATATTCATGGGTTGGTTGTCTATCATGCATATCAAGTCAAAGGAGTCCTTTCCTTATATCTTGAGTGATTTTAGGACTGTTTGTTATGATTTTGAGTGTTGATTTGTTTATTAGGGTGTCTTACAAGCATGGATAGAGAAATTGTGTTGGAAACAACCATGACTGATCCATCAGGAGGCGTTTGATTATGAGGCTTGGGCCTACGGAACTAGGATGATGAGTCCAATGTTCAAAGTAATCAAATGAGTGTTTTGACACGATGTGAAAAACAAGATTGTAGGACTTCACTTTTGTATTGATTATGAAATCCACCAGTAACCTGTCCTTGATGTAGATTGATGGAATTAGGCCTAATATGTAAGCCACCCATGTTATCAAATGCCTCGTTATGGGTAAAACAGTTCAACATGTAACGGATCGAGAAGTACATATTCTTAGTGATGGCGACTATTGTGGACACATTTGATTTGGACATATCTATTTATTGTTCTTGGTTAATGACAATATTTCGATGTTTTTATATGCTATTTGATATTTTTTGGTGATTCCAATTGTTTTATGAGGGTTCTTGTTTAATTAGTGGAGTTTTATTGGTCCATGATTTTTTATCTCTAGTTTTCACCTTAAAAATCGAGTGCTTATTATTCTTTATTTCTTGGAGCCTCACATGTCCATTTTTAGTTTTTATAAAGACTAAGTTGACCACAATTAATACAGCCACTTCTTCTTAGACATGATCGGTTATTAACTGGCTTGGTGGTTTCAACCGGAACCAAGAATCGGATGAAACCGAAACTGGAAACCACCCAATTTGGTTCCATTTTCATCTCTTATAAAACCAGAACCGGAGCCAAACCAGAACGACAGTTTCAAATCCACAGTTCCGATATATTTTTATGTTTTAAAAAATTCATTTTTTTAATAAAAGTACCTGTTTCAATCGTAAACCACAACTGGACATGCCTACCTCCTCCATACATGCACATACATTCAATTTCCGTTCATAATACAATTAAAAAATGAATTCAAGGTTAGGATTAAGTAGAAATATTTATTTTCGGAAAAAATATTATTTCTTTATGATCTACAGGTACCCCAAGACAGGTTTACCTTTAAACACGACTCCTACCCATCGCATATAACAGATAAAATGAATTCCACCCTGACCCTTTGTGAGGAGGGTTGTCAATCTGCGCTAAGTAGAAAATGAATTCCACCCTGACCCTTTATAACAGAGATTTTTCATTGATATTTTTCTTTTTGTTACAAGAGGAGGCCGAAGCACCTAAAAACCAATTAATCTACAGAAATTTTCATTGATATTCGATATTTTTCTTTTTGTTACAAGAGGAGGCCGAAGCTCCCAAAAACCAATTAATCTACAGAAATTTTCATTGATATTCGATATTTTTCTTTTTGTTACAAGAGGAGGCCGAAGCTCCCAAAAACCAATTAATCTACAGAAATTTTCATTGATATTCGATATTTTTCTTTTTGTTACAATAGGAGGCCGAAGCCTAACACACACATACCCCCGTCCCCTCTCTAGAATCGAACTCCCCACCAGCAACAACAGCACCAAGGCACACTGCCGTTGAGCTAATGCTTTGGGTGCATTGATATTGATCTTTTGTTTGCATGGTATAAGTTGGTGTCCATGAGACTAGCAATGTAGCTCACCTGGTTAGGGGTTCGACCAACAAGTTCAAGGTCACGGTTCCAAACCTGGGGCATGCATATGGCTTCGGCCTCCCCATTGTACAACAACAAAATGTTGGTGTGCATGGGACACTGCTTTCGCGTTATGGCTCCGGTAGAGCCGCCATCTTCTCACCTGCCGTTCCATTAAAGGCCTCTGCAACTTTCTTTCCACTTCATTGCATGCATACTTGACTGTTAGTTGTGAGGAATATACAGCACAAGGGATGAATTTCATGGTCTTCTTTTAGTATTTGATCTTTTAAAAGTGTTCACCTCTTCCTGTTGGTTGGCTTTAAGATTCCACCTTTTGTTAACTGAAATTAGAACCAAACCGAATCATCCTGGACCCATCCCAAAACCAGTGAAACCAGAAGCAGACCCAAAAGGAGGCTGATTCGGTTTTGGGTTCCAGTCCAGAATAGTGACGGATCTACATTGAGCTTAGGTAGGGTGTTCTCTCCACCCAAAATTTCAAAAATCAACCTAAAGTCTATAACCCACGGTGATATCCAAGGGCTGTAATAATAGTTCGCCCCACCCGAAACCATTCAAGAAGCTATTCGCCCCACCACAAAAGAGTTTCTAGACCCGCCACTGATCCAGACCCCGATCCAACTGTCTTGATTTACGAGGAATAGGCTAGGCCTAACAATGTCTTTAGAATTTAGGCCAAATTTCCCGGGGAAAAACGTCCAAACCAAAAATGGATCGGATGAACCCATTGGACCTATATTTCATTAGATGCACAAATATTTCTCTGTTTGGAACTCTCGGAACTAAGAAGTCTGGAACTCTTGGAATTGTGTCACGGATTTTCATGAAACCAGGAGTTCCACATTTGTTGCATGTGAAGGAGCAAGTTTCTTGGGGCCCGGGGGGGAAAAGTTGCACCCGATGAGGTGGGACTCATTTTAACAAGAAAATGAGAACATAGGTTCCACTGGACTTTCTTTGTTCGGGTATTGCGTTCTTCGTTTGCTTTGCCCGTGGAGATGGAACCTAAAGTGTCTGTTCCACCCAACAGTTCTGCGAAGCAAACAGCTAAAATCTATGATATTCATATGCTTTGTTTTAGACATGGCCAGTTCTAGTTTCCCTAGAACGAGGAATCGGAACTGAGCCCGAACCGAGCTAGCTGTGGTTTCAGTATGAGTCCTAAACCACCCGGAAAGTCATTAAAATCTTGAAATTTGAAAAACAACTAGAAATTATGAAACTGGAACCTTCCATGGTGGGGTTGGAACTAAACTGAGTGATCCCTGGTTCTATATTCAGTTCCGGGTCTGGTTTGATCAGTTCTAGTTTTAGTCGATTCTTGGTCGAACCGGTCCGTCATGTGCGTATGGTCAGTTTGATGGTTCAGGTACTGTATTTTAATGGCTTTTTGTGTCCTGTAATTGTCAGGTAGTAATGTGTCTGAGCCTGACAATGGGATGGACCATACCTAGTTGAGCTCTGGTGTGTCTCTATCTGGGTCCAACCAACCCAGCCCACGTTGTTGAAATAACTACACACGGGAAGGTTTCAAACTTCTTACCGAGATCCAATATCCACCGAACAAGTATCGAGAAATTAAATGCACATCTATATTACACCAACCCGTGCACATATAAAAGTGTCACGAGTTCGTATCTTTTCTTTTCTTTTCTTTTTCTTTTTTCTTTTATCGAAAATAAACATACACTTTTCACGAAAGGATATGAATCCAAATACGTTCGAATTTTTTGGTATTTTTTGGTGTTACTTTGGAGCGAGGAAAGTATGAACTTTTCAGGTTGCATCCTTGTTGGTTATACTTGTTGCTTTGTTTTAGGTCATGTTCATGTCATATCATTTTATTTTTACGCAAGTAACATATTAAACAACTTTCTTCACTTTTACATTGATGGGATGAACATGAATCTTTTTCTTTTGTCGTATATAATTTTTTTGTTTCGCATTTTTTATATATATAATTTATACGAAATATAAAGAGACACAACACAACCACATCTTTTATACAAGAAGAGACTAAATTACCACATTTCTAACCCGTTCGTGTTAACGTTTCTCTCTCGAAGACATGCTCGTAGAGAAGATGAGTTTATGTAGCATCTCTAACTAACACTTATATACATTAATGACAAAAGAAATATCAAATCAATCACGTACATGTATAAACCTCTAATTCTCTTATCAAGTTAATCTCTTCTTCTTCTTTTATTCTTCTTTTCCATGAATCCAATTGGTTGTTTGGGCATTGTTACAGTGACAAAAGAGAAAGAAGTGGAGCTTGTAAATGTTGGACGCTGGAGTAAGGCATGTCGATGATGGAAAACAGAGAAGGATATCATGATAAATTTTGAAATGTTACAGGGGTATTTTTGGAAATACAAAAAGGGCGGTGCTATTTGTGTATGCGGGTGATAATTATGAGAATAATGGGCTGTTCACATGTACCCCTTATGTCATGACCTGCTACAATGGGCCCAACGTGCTTTTAAGTCTAAGTGAAGAATTTTAGGTGGACGATATACATATATATATATGTGTGTGTGTGTGTGTGTGTGTGTGAACATGATAAATGCATGCACCACAAAAGATTTTTAAATATATCTTTGATATTTGAGATTAATTATTGAAATTTGAATTTAAAATATCAAAAAGTACTATGGTATTTTCTACTTTAAATGCTCCTAATACTATTTTGTTTTTTACTTTAAAGATCTCAACCATTAATCTTAGAGATTCAACATGTCAGATCTTTAAGAAAATCTTAATATGAATGATGGAGGGAGTAAACCAACTCTTTATATGTATATATATATATATATAGAGAGAGAGAGAGAGAGAGAGAGAGAGAAATCATAGCATGTACCCACTTACATATCCATCAATTACTTTTAAGTGGTATGAATTTAATTTAAAATTTTAAGATTTTTGAAAAAGCATGGAAGAGAATTTTATCACACTCAATTCTCTTGAAAGTAATGGACATTGTCAGTAGTAAGCAAGATCCAATCAATATATATAAATAAATCACTATTTCAATTTTTTAATTTTAGAATAACACGATCTTTATCATATAGTTGCAACCGGATCTTCATCATTAGTGTTTCTTTTCTTATAATATATGAATTTAAGTGGATTCAGATCATAGATCTTGACATTGATTTTTCTACTTGGCAGTTAAGTGGAACAAGTTTCACCGTGCTATTAGAATATGGAAAGACACATGAACTGCTTGATAAATTATTGTTTCTTGTGTCGTGTTGTAAAACCCCAAGAAGGAAAGGAAGCAGTGGAGAAGTTTTATATTTTTTATTTTAAGGTAATGTTTGATTATGAGGTTTGAGACTACAAAACTGAAAAGTAATAAAAAATTATTACACAACCCCACTTTTTACCCGATTACTAGACATATAAGTGCATTGGGCCACTCGAACTAGAACTAGAGTTCCAATATCGTAGTCCCGGCCTTGCAATCAAACACCTCCTGAGAGCATAGTGTTGGGTGTAATAAGCATTATTCAAGGGTGGAATGAATAGCCCTTGAGGAGGAGCCTTAGCACAAGTTGAGATCTAAAGCCCAATACTAAAACAGGGCTTTATTAAGTATGGTAAAGAAATTGAAGACCTGCATTTTGGTGTAACCTAAAAATTTGGGGTCTAAAATTTTCGGTCTAAAGCAACTGTCTGGCTCGCTTTACCTGTATATTGTAGGCCTCAAAATCAATAGGGGTTTGTAGTTTTTCCTTTTGTTGATTTTTCAAATTTCCGGTGGAGCAGATGCTACCAGAAGGGCCTCCATCTTTTCCCCGGTACAACCGGAGGCTGAAACCAAAGCATGCACATCCTGTCCATGGAGGGTATAGATGTTTTTTACTCTATTACAAGGCTAGTGATGTTCATGGGATGGGGCGAGGTAGGACGGGAGCGGAGATCAAAGTTCTCACTCCCATTCTCGTTTTAAAACCTTGTCTGCTTCCCCACGATGGGAACTGAAAACGCCTTCATCCCATCATCATATTTTTACGAGTCATCGTAGAGACCCGTCGAAGAAAAGAGGATGGTTAAACATAGGTTGGAGCTTACTTTTACATATGAAATGAAACATAATTTATGTAAAATGTATCTAAATTTGAATATATTATTACGGATGAAATATGGAGAATCACGATGAGTTCATGAATTCAAAAAGAGATGACACTTTATTTTTGTTTATTTATTTTATATTTTATTTTATTTTTAGATGGACTTAACTTTGTAGAATTAATAGGTGGAAGTGTCGGGATTGGGTTTGTAGGAGCGGGAACCTATTATCCCCATCCCGATCGGGGATTTCTTTGCCTTTCCCATCTCGTCTTTGTTCCCGTTTCTACTTTCCAAATTTGTCTCATTCTAAACAAGTCCCCACGAAAAGCGGGAGATCCCTCTCCATAAACATCCCTATATATATATATATATATATATATATATATATATATATATATATATATATATATATATATATATATATATATATATATATATATATATATATATAGATAGATAGATAGATAGATAGATAAATAGATAGAGAGAGAGAGAGATATGATAAACTAACCGAAAACATGCCTTGTTTTTGAACTTAAGGTCTTAAAATTTTGCAGTTAATTGCTCATTGGAGTAGAGACAAGCATGATACCGAATGAGAGCTGAGCAGACGAGCTAAAACTAGCTATTCAGTAAAGTTACAAACGTCGATTCAGATATAATTCGAGCACAAAATTTGATTTTAATATTAGAAATTAAGTTAAAGTTTTATTTAGAATATATTTTGCATGTGAAATTGAAGTACTTTGATTTTCAAATTAGAAATTAATTCAATATTTGATTTAGAATATATTTTAAATGTTAAATTGAAGTACTTGGTTGCTGACCTTCATTATACCCACACAATTGGTTGTGTTGACATGGTTTTTGAGCATGTACAAACTCGAATGAGCTCGTCGTGAGTCAAACTGAGCCCAACCAAAATATGTAATAAAACTATTTGCACACCTTAGCAGCGATTCATGTGTGTGAGCTATTCGGTTTGGTCTTACTTAGTTACTTGCCTCTTGATTAAGTGGTAGATTGAAACTGCATCGGTTTTTCATTTGGGATTATTATTTGCACACCTTTTTTATTATCTACATACTTCCCCCCAAAATTATTGACTTTCTCTCTCCTCTCCACACTTAACTCTACCACTCCCTGCTATTTACTTAGACAACTGATATTTCGTTTGTTTTTAGTCGTTGTTGCTTTCTTCGTAACTAGACAAAACACGAGTATACTCGAAAAAAAAAAAGAAGAGAAAGAAGAATCAACAATAAGAAAAACAAAATTAAAAAGAAGAAACAAAAACAAAAAGAAGAGGAAGAAGATTGAAGAAATGCATGAGTATATTTTTACGAACATCACTCGAAAATAAAATTAATACATCGAATAAACAACAAAAATATATACCTCTAAATGTCACTCAAACCATCTTTCAATAGACTCCATCCTTTCTTTTTCTCTTTTTTTTTCATTTTTTTCTTTCTTTTCTGTCAGATCTGAAGCACCATGAAACGGCAAACGATGAGATGTTGTGTGTCAAAATCGAGTTTCAAGTCATGGGTCACCTTTTTTTATGTGAATGATCAACAGTGACATGAAAATGCACATATAAAGAATTTATACGATCAACCGATCGAGAGGTATCATAGGAAATCTCGAACTTTAACATGAGCAAAATCATAATCACACTAAAAAGAATGTGTGGATAGTAAAAGAAAGATATACTTACCAATTATGTTCCTATTTTATTCATTTATTTATTTATAATTTCAGTAAACTGGCTTGGAGGGCATTGGATCAACCAGGCTCCCAAGCCAGCTAGCTTAAAAAACTCCAAGGCTGGGAAAAGGGGTGGCACCCAGGGAGTCGAATCCGTGACTGGCTGCTTAGTTGCATCAAAATGAACAGAACCATTGGATTAATGGATTGTGGATCTTTGCCCGCAGATCCAGATCCAAGCAAGAATTGCAGAGGTTTATTATCTCACTCGATCCAGTAAATTACCCAATCCATGACATATTCAATCTTGTACATACACCTACTTTTCATGGATCGAGAGTTTGCACCGAGTCAGTTTTCTTTCGTGGATCGGGAGTTTTCGAACTCGATTTGATTTTGTCTTGCTAATGAGGGCATATACATCAAGGCACTATTACTTATCTTGTTAAAGGTCTCATATATTATGAGTTCTTACCTATAAACATATTGGTTTAACTTGCACAAAGAGCACTACATTATCGGGTCGACACAGAAGTTCAAAGTCCGGCCAAGCAACTATCTCATCCTCTGCATTCCAGGTTGCACGAAGACGTGGCTGGCGTTACGTTCCCTGTTTCCAAATGATACTGAAACGGGAGACGTCGCTGAAACATCACCCAAACTTTTCGGCCATACAACATGGCTATATATATACATACATGGTTTCAACCACCCAAACGTTTCGTTCATATAAAACATGGTTACACAAACATATATATATATATATATATATATATATATATATAAGAAAATCAAATCATGTGATAGAGATGGTGTTAACACATGCCACGTCGATAAAACATGGTTACACAAACATATATATATATATATACATTCATGTATATATATATATATATGTGTATGTATGTATATAAGAAAATCAAATCATGTGATAGAGATGGTGTTAACACATGCCACGTCGATAAAATAAAAGTATTTAATGGTAGATCGTTAAAAATAAATACAAACAAGAAGTCATTAAAGTACGAACGATAAAACCTGTTAAAAATAAAGTTTTTTTAAAAAATTACTAAAGCTCTCCAATGTTGGTTTGCTCCTTTTCATCAGACTCGGAACTTGTACGGGAAGAAGTGACGAGCCAACGAAGCGTCGCCAGATCGATTATTTCCATAACATGAAATATGGAAATTTTGCGAGGGGAATTAGCATTCCACAAAATTCTGGCGGATACTTCTCGTAACAGCGAGGGAATCGAAATCCTTGGTGACATCGATAAGACTTCAGTCGTATTAAATACATTTACTTTTATTATATTCTAAGCAGTTAAACAACAACAATTAAGCTTTTTCCCATACTAGACAGGGTCGGCTACATGGATTCTTTGTTTCCAGAGATCACTATCATGTGTCATGTTAGCAGTTAACTCACAATAAGCTATATTATTTTTTATTGTTTCTTTCCAACACTTTTGTGGTCGTCCTCTCTTTTAATACTTTCCAAATTTAGTTTTTCTAACCTTCTTTTAGGTTCTTCTTTTAATCTTCTTTTTATATGTCTAAATCATGTTAAATGATATTCTCTCATTTTATCCTCTATTGGTGTCACTCCTAATTTGTTTCTAATAACCTCATTATGTATACGGTCTTTTCTTGTATGACCACTCATCCATCTCAACATCTTCATTTCTGTCACAGATATCTTTTGTACATGTTGATGATTAACTGCCCAACACTCAGAACAATAAAAAATGGTCCATAATATTTACCTTTTAACTTTAATGGTATCTTCTTATCACAAAGAATACCTGATGCTACTCTCCATTTTAACCAACCAGCATTAATTCTATGCGTAACATCTCCATCAATTCTTCCATCACTCTGAAAAAGTGACCCTAGGTATTTAAAACTTTCCCTTTGGGGGATGCAATGTGTGCCAATTTTAATTTCTATGTCCTCTCAGGTAACCAAATGATCAAACTTACATTCCATATATTTTGTCTTTTTTGTACTAAGTTGGATGCCTTTGCTTTCTAATGTTTCTCTCTATAGTTCCAATTTTCTATTAACTTTTTCCTTAGACTCTTCCACTAATACAATGTCATCTGCAAATAACATACACCAAGGTAATTCATCTTGAATATGTTTTGTTAACTCATTCATCACCATTATAAATAAGTATAGACTTAAAGTTGATCCTTGATGTAATCCAATATTAACTTCAAAAAAGTTTGTCGTTCCTTCATGAGTCCTCACACATGCTTTTGCACCATCATACATGTCTCTTATAAGGTTAATATATGTCAATGGGATACCTACGTTCGATAATTCTTTCTCGTAATTTATAGTATGGCTCATTAACTTAATACCTTGATAATTCGCACAATTTTGAATGTCTCCCTTGTTCTTATATATGGGTATAAGTATACTCGCTCTCCATTCCTCAAGCATCTTTTAGTTTTTTCATATTTCATTAAACAGTCTTATGAGCCAAGTGATTCCTATTTCTCCTAGTATTTTCCAAAATTCTATAAGAATATTATCTGGTCCTACTGATTTATCACCCTTCATATGTTTAAGAGCCTCTTTGACTTCATTCTTTTGAATATGTCGGTAGAAATTGTGGTTTATATACTTTTGTGATTTAGCTAACTCTCCTAAGCTAATACTAACATCTTTATTTTTATTAAAAAGATTATAAAAATAGTTTTTCCATCTATTTCTTATATCATCATTTGCCACTAAAATTTTTTCATCCTCGTGTTTGATGCATCTAACATAATTAAGATCTTTAGTTTTCTTATCTCTAGCCCTAGCTATCCTAAAAATATCTCTTTCACCCTCTTTTGAGTTGTGTTTTTTTATATAAGTTCTCCCAAATTTTAGCTTTTGCTTTACTAAGGGCATTTTCGCTTCCTTCTTTGCTTTCTTATAAGCCTTTAAAGTTTCACTAGTTTTATTATCATATTGTAATTTGTAACATGCCCTCTTTGCCTTGATTTTATTTTGTACTACTTCACCCCACCACTAAACTTCTTTTTGTGCCGGTACACCTCCCTTAGATACCCCTAACACATCTTTTGCCACTTTCCTAATATGTATAGCCATATTATTCCACATATCACAAAGTGTACCAACATAATTCCAAGCATCTCCTTGAAGGACTTTCTGTTTAAATATATCTTCTTTCTCTCTTTTGAGGTTCCACCATTTAGTCTAAATAGCTCGATGCACTCTTTTCTTCTTTGTCCATTTTTTTATTTGTAAATCTATAACTAAAAGTCGATGTTGGGTGGTTAAGCTTTCTCTTGGAATTACCTTGCAATCTTTACAACACGCACTATCTTATTTTCTACAAATAAAGTAATCAATTTGTGTTTGTGATAAGCCACTCTTATAAGTAATTAAATGTTCATCTCATTTTTTGAAGATTATATTGACTATAAAGAGATCAAATGCCATAGCAAAATTTAAAATCTCTCTACCTTCCTCATTTATATCCCCAAAACCAAATTTTTCATGAATACCTTGATATCTTAATGCCTCTTTACTAACATGTCCATTTAAGTCTCCTCCTAAACAAATCATCTCATTTTGTGGAATCTTTTGAATCACCTTATCTAACTCTTCCCAAAAAGTTGTCTTTATACTATCTTCTAGTCCTACTTGGGGTGCGTAAGCAGAAACTATATTCAAAACCTCTGCTCCTAACACTAATTTCAACGTCATGATTTGGTCATCATATCGTTGTATGTCTACTATACTATCTTTTAAATCTTTATTTATGATAATACCAACTCCGTTTCGAGCATTTTCTTTACCTGAGTACCATAATTTAAAACATGTATCCTCTATCTCCTTTTCTTTTTCTCCAACCCATTTTGTCTCTTTGAAACATAGAATATGAATCTTTCTCCGAATCATAGTATCTTCCACCTCCATTAGCTTACCGGATAATGTTATGATATTCTAATAACCAATACGAATCTTATTATCTAGGACTAACTTCCTTACCCTCCGCATCCTTCAATAATCAAAATGCAGAGACCCTCTCTGAAAATTTTTCACTACATTTAGGCGGAAATATAGCGGGACTAACTTCTTTACCTACACCCGTCTATGATGTGGGAACCCTCATTGCAATTAATTCATTATATTCGTACGAAAATGTAATGGCTCTTGCTTACTTATTACTGTATTCGGGCTCTGCAGCACGTTACTAGGCGGGGACGCCTCAAAGCAATGCTCATAATTTTTGTAATCGATGTTATAAAAATCCAACAAAGTTTTACGCTTGGTGTCGGAAGCCTAATGTAAACACCTAAAAATAAAAATATTTTCAAAGTTCCCCAAATTGAAAAATCATATTAAAACCTTTAGGAATTTTAAAGTTGAAAAACCCAATCTTTAAAGGGTTTAAAAAGTTTTCAAAATAAAGGTTTTAAATGCAATAGCCCAAGAGTTTTGAAACAAAAGCAGACAAATCCAATCGAAGTCTGGACCAAGATCAATTCCTGAAAAGCAAAGGAGAGATAAATTCAGATGAGATTGAAGCTTATCAGAATGTCGATGAAGATCACAAATAGATCATGCTGGAATCACGGGTTGAATCAACTCAAATTCAAATAATCAAGTTTGAATTCAAATGCAAAAGACAGATGGGATCTAGCTGATCAAATCAAGATCAAATTCAAATATGGGGTTGAGCTTATCAAATCAAGAAGAAGCATTGCAAATGCATATACATGGCCAATACGAAGTACATTGTATCAAGTTTAAAAGATGGCAAAAATCACCAAATGATCAAGTCATATAGTCAAGCCAAGGTGAGCTAATTTTGTAGCACCATGGGACGGCAAACATGGTGTAACCGGCCAAGCCAAAAGGGATGCATCCACCTTGATCAAGTCCAAGATCAAAATCAGAAATGTGGCTGAAAAGGACCTGGTGTATTAATTGATATATTAAAATCAAAGCATCACCATGTAAGAAAGACGAGATAGGTCAAGTCCACGGCACCTTGGATGGTTAAAGAAAGGCACGCTGGAGCTTAGTCTAAGGCCGAGTTCACTTGGAAACCAGCCCACACGGGGCTGGTCCATTACTTCATAAATGGGACCACCTTAATTGGATTGACGACCAAGTTGGGAGCATCCAAGACCCGCTCCAAAGAAGGGGCTAGAATCAACCCCTTGGCCTATAAATAGGGCCAAGGGGGGGGGGCAGGTGAGACCATCTTGGAGTGGGTGAGATCTTGGCACTTGGGTGAGAGAGATAGTTAGGCAAATTTCCAGCAAGGGGAGGCTGATCCCAAGAGAGGGTCGTGTGGCTGCAAGGTGAAGGTAAGAGAGAGTGGGAAAGAAGGGTGGAATTAGGCTTGAGTGGAAGAAAGCTTTGAAGCAAGAAGAAGGAGTGGGTGGTCAGATTTCAATCTTGAAATCTCTAGCCAATTTTTGCCAAAACGTGTAAGTATCATTTCAATTTCGATTCTAAACTCTTCTTTTTCATTCATTTAATTTGATATGGGGTTGTATTAATGGATCATTGTCTCCCCCCACGTTGTAATAAGGCTTAGAGTTGCAAAATTTTCATTCCATAGATGAATTATCAAACTCACACACATGCACTCTAATTGTTTGATTATGTGATTCTACCCCGATATACTCTATAAGCACTCTATACTCTCTACTCCCTCTATGCTTAAGCTTATATGAATATTTTCTTTAATTTCCTTCGTGATATAGAGTTATTGCAATTTCAATTCGTGTGAGTATGCATTAATGTATGTTCTAAAAATACAAAAATTTGTTTTTCAGCATCTGCATACTCTAATTGTTTGAATTAATTCTCTGATATATGCTCCGAATGTGCTATAACTTTAGGAACAATACCTACACGCACTAGCCTACTATAAATAAAATTGACAAGAATTTTAAGACAGTTCAACCCCATGAATAAAATTGAGAAAACTCGGATAAATCTATTTCTATTTTCTGCACAAGCGGATTTCATACGATAGAGGTTGGGTAAAAGTCCAATATCTCTGTCTGTAGGAATCTAAATTAGATGAATTTAGTCTCATTGGAAAGTTGATATCTATAACTTTCCAAAAAGACTAAGAGCATTAAATTTGGAGTTTTGTACATTGAGATAAAGAGGTTTCTTTGAGCCTTTATATTTCTGTTACAAAATCTCCTGAAATAGTAAAGTCAGTTCCAATTCTCGATTTAATTTTGTGAAACTGTTGGTCCAAAATTCAAAACAAAAGGTGTTCTAGGATTCCAATACATCAAGAGATGTAAAAGTTTTATGAATTTTGGAGATCCTTAGACTACCGAGAAAAATTCGGGAACAAGGTGTGAAAAACAGAGTAAGTTCTGTTTTTCAAAACTTCGTAAGTTTCAAGTTTTAAAACCAAGCACATTTCACATTTACTTTGCAACTTTGAAAACACCAATTTTCACGTGAATTAGAGTTCACTCTTTTTAAAATTGAAATTCCTAAGCGCTTAGGCTGGCCCTTGAGCATCTGTTTAAGAAGGTCTAAAGTGAAAAGAGCTCGCTTAGCCCAATCGCCCCAAAAGTCAGATTTTCAAAACTTTGCTAGTTTTTATAAACTAGCTGGCACACTCGCGCAAGAGTAGATTAGAAATTATCATTTCAAGTCTCTACATAGGCTTGGAGTGAAAATTTTGTGTCTACAAAATTGGCACGCCCGATGGGACTCGAGCCTTAAGGAATTTCAATTCAAAGTGAACTCCAATACTTTGCAAAAACATGGTGTTTAACATTTTGAAACTGTGCACAGGTTGAATTTCAAAGTCCACAAACATGTTAAGTTCGGATGAATCCTACGAAGTGTCGAGTCAAGCTTCTTGCTCATCAATAGGAGAAAGAATCGTCGCACTAAGCCAAGAAGTTGATGCAGTAGAATCATGCTATTCTTACGGGAAACAAGCGAAGCTCGGAAGAGATCAAGTAGATCGAAGAAGCCCAAGGAAACCTCGATCATTGGGGGGAAAGAGAACACGAGTCTTTTACTCTAAAAGATAGGAAATCCCTACAATAGTTGTTAAGAGGCAAAATCAAAGAAAAGAGGTCATACGCCCTATCAGATTTCCTTCCATCAGATTATCAAATTGATAGCGACGATGATATACCAAATTTCCATCGGTATGATGAAAGTGGGGATCCTCGATCTCACCTCTAACTCTTCTCGCATAGAGCTTATAAGAAAAAGAAAGACTCGGCGAAGTGGATCTATTGGTTTCCCCTCTCCCTTAAGGGAATCGCTTCAGAGTGGCTAGCTTCCTACGACTTAAGTCAATTCACATGAAGAGTTAGTGAATTGTTTCATGCAAAGGTTCTCCCACAATGTGAAAGTTACCTCCACTTTGAACACCCTACGGGATACAAAAAAGCACCGAATGAGAATGCCCTTGCATTCATTGTTCGATGGAGATCACTCCTTGGGCAAGTTCGAGAGCCTATTTCCAAAAGATGTGCAGTGATGCTAATCCTTGATAATTTCAAAACAGAGTTAAAAGCACTCATTTTCCTACACCAAATATCCACTTTCCACAAGTTAATCAAGAAGGTTTCCTTCTTCGAAGCAAATTTCAAAAAGAGAGTCTACGAGAAACTATGGAAAGGGAGAGCTTTCCAAAAGACATGTTTCGAAAAACCCGGGACATACGGGCCATCTCCTACGAACAATGGGGCAAAACCCCAAAAAATTGCAAATGTTTAAATGGAGTTAAGCCCGATCGACTCTTCAAAGAAAATCAAACCAAAACATGTAAAAAGGATTCAAAACAATTTCGAAAAGAGGGAGTTTATACCTTTAGGACAACCCATCTCGGAAGTCCTATTCCTCCTGCTCGCCCAAGGTATGGTCACTCTCCCAAATATTCTCGAGGGGACACCTCCAAAAGGAAAGTTTTTGAAATAATTTTGCAAGTATCATAAGCTCAAAGGCCATGATACAAAAAGTGTTATTCCCTTTTGAATAAAATTGAGGACTTATAGAGCATGGGAGGCTCCACATTACGAAGGAACCAGAGCCCTCCCAAGCAGTTTTAAAGGAGCTTTTCCCCGACCATGTGAGCACTAATGGGAAGGGCAAAGAGGTATGCTTTCTCTCACCCTATTCTTATGGAATGGAACATGCATTGCATACGGAACACATTGCTTTTCACACACCACCTATTCTCGTAATAAAAAAAGCTAAGCAAGTAGTGATCCCGGGAGCACTTAGAGTCCTGCCCCCGGCTAGAGCCTTATTAGAGATTCGTGGTATTTTAAAGCATCAAAATAGAGCCAAAATAGGAGCGTCATAAGGAAGGTGTGGGCAAGGTGACTAGGTTCGGAAGGATCTATCAACCCCCATACTTAGCCAAATATGTTAGCAATGAAGTGGTCGTTATACCCGACCCTTCAAAATCATTCATTCTCAAAGCATCTCATAGCATGGACAAGGGTAAAAACATATTAACCCCATATGATTTCGAAATGCATCTTTCCAAGATTCTCATAAACATATCTATCTTAGAATTAATCCAAACTTCGCATAGGCATATAAAGTCCTAGAAAAGATTTTAGAAAGAGTCAAGGTTAACTGAACCATAACTCCCGAGTCCTTATCCTTCCTAGTCTCCCCTATCTGTGCTAAGACCCCCATCATGTTTACGGAGGATGAGTTAGAAAGACCCTATATAACCCATAACCAGGCCTTGCATATAGAGGTGGTATTGAATCACCACACTCTAGACAAGTGCTTGGTTCATCCTTCCGTTACACGTGGCCTTCCAAGTCGGTGTCACCCTATCCTGCCTAGAACCAAGTTTCATCGTTATCATAAGATACGATGGTAATACATCTCATCTCATAGGAGTTGTAGAGTTATTCATGTAAGTAGGGAATATAACACACCAAAGGGTGTTTCATGTATTAGAAATAAACCCCAATTACAACCTCTTGTTAGGAAGGCCATGGATTCATAGCCTCCGGGTCGTGCCTTCCACATTCCATAGATGTGTTAAGATCCCATATAAAAACCAAGTTGTGGTAATTCTAGGAGATGATCCCCTTAACTCAAGGGAATCTGGAATTTCTCTTGTATATCAAGTTATCCCCTTTATGAGTCAAGCATAGGAGAGCCTCCTCCATCATCATCCTTGGTCAACCCCCTAGGAGTAGTGCTGTCTTAGGCAAAACCAAACCCATCGTATGCATCCAAGGGCAGCCCAAGTCATGCCCAAGGGAAACCCATACAACTCAAACCATCTCGATCCAAGGAAAATCCAAGTCTGCCATCGTTCCTAAACCCCTAAGCCAAAGTAGGCGTGTGTATGTGCATGACATGGACGACACCAAGTTCCAAGGTCATCCACTTTACAAAACCTTTTCAAAACTCAAAAAAACTTGGAACATGTTGTTAAACATGGGATACACACCCTATCAAGGCCTAGGAACCCAAAACCAAGGTCGCCTAGAGCCCATCTTGCCAAGTTCTAACCCAAACCGGTATGGAGTGGGTTATACCTCATCCATACCCCCTAAACCACTACCTAAGACCACTTGGGTTAAGGGTGTTCTAGAACCTCCTAAAACTGAAACATATGACTTAGACCTCTGATTTAGAGCCTGATTCATGGTATTTTCTTTGTAGGTTTGATGGAAGACCCCTCCATATCCAAAAACCAAAAAAAATTATATATTTGCAAAATCCAAAAAAAAATAGAAAATCCTCAAAATCCAAAAACATTCAAAAATTCTGAAAATCCTAAAAAGAATGTGAGTTGTGTTCCTTCTCCTTCCCTTTGTTTACAAAAAGCCAAAAAAATAGAAAAATTTGAAAATTCCAAAAAGAATGTGGTTTATGTACCTTCTCTTCATTTGTAAAAAGCCAAAAAAATTGAAAAATCTGAAAATCCCAAAAACAAAGTCTTGTATATTCCACCTTCTTGTGCTCATTTCGAAAAAAACAAAAAAATTAAAAATTTTGAAAATTCCAAAAAGATTACCCTTGTAAAAAGCCCATTTTTTGAGTTCTTTGAAATGTGTATATATCCCAAAGCCAAAATCGTGTGTCCATGATCCTTTTACTTTGCCTAATACTTCCCTAGAAATTAAAGTTCTTGAGAATGATCAAAGTAAGGAGGAAGATCCCCTCATCCATGAGGAAGATCAAACCTCCGAGCTTCCTGAATTTCATAGAATTCTTGACTTGAAAAAACCTTCGAACTCCTTAGGAGGGGATTTTGTAGAAATCAACTTAGGGAGTGAGTCTAATCCAAAGCATGTTAAGATAGGTGCATGTTTGCATGAGCATGAAAAAGCATCATTCATTGCATTTTTGAAATCCTACTTAGATGTCTTTGCATGCACCTACGAAGACATGACGGGTCTAGACCCAAAAATAGTGGAACACCATCTTCCCCTAGAACACAATGCTAAACCCATAAAGCAAAAGCTTAGAAAAATCCATCTCGATGTCCACACTCAAGTAAAAGAGGGTTTAGAAGATCTTTTAAAAGCCGAATTTATAAAACCCATTGCTTATTCAGAATGGCTTTCAAATATAGTTGTAGTTCGAAAATCCAATGAGAAAATTTGGATTTGCATTGATTTTAGAAATTTGAACAAAGCCACTCCAAAAGATAATTTTCCTTTGCTAAACATTGATTTGATAGTGGATAGCAATGCAAATCATGAAATATTCTCTTTTATGGATGACTATTCGGGTTATAATCAAATCAAGTTAGCACCAAAAGATCAGGCAAAAACTGTTTTTACTACACCTTAGGGCACATACTGTTATACGGTTATGCCGTTTGGTTTTAAAAATACAGATGCCACATACTAGAAACCCATGACTACCATTTTTCATGATCAAATCCATGAGCTCTAGGAAGTATATGTGGATAATCTTTTAGTAAAATAAAAAACCTGATGCATACATATTGAATCTTTGCAAAAGGTTTTTGAAAGACTTAGGCTTTATAAAGTGAAGCTAAACCCTCAAAAATGTGTCTTTGGAGTGGAATCGGGTAAGCTTTTAGGATTTATGATAAGCGAAAGGGGTATTAAAGTCGACCCCTCTAAGTGTCGAGCTATCATAGGCATGCCTTCACCCTCCAACTTGACCCAAATCTGAAGCCTCCAAAGTTGACTCCAAACTATTAGGAGATTTATTTCCAACCTAGCAACAAGATGTGAACCTTTCAACAAGCTTTTGAGAAAATGGATGAAATTTGAATGGGATGATGATTGCTAAAAAGCTTTCGAAAGATTGAAAACATATTTGGTAAATCCTCCGATTTTAAAACCTCTAAAGCAAGGAAAACCATTATTGCTTTACATTTCCATACATGCGAATGCATTGGGTGTTTTACTAGCTCAATATGAGGATAATAACCATAGAGAATATGCTATTTACTACATTTTGAAAACTCTATTGGCATATGAGAGAAATTATCAAGCCATGGAGAAAACATGCTTAACATTAGTATGGGCTTGCAAAAGTTTAGACACTGCTTAGATCATGAGATATGGATAGTGTCTAAGCTTGATTCAATCAAGCACTTGTTTGAAAAAACTATCCTAACAGATAGGCTTGGTAAATGGTAGCTCCTCTTAATGGAGTATGATTTAAAATACCATCATCAAACCTCCATTAAGGGACAAGCCCTAGCTGATCATGTGGCCAATTTGCCTCTTGAGGATACATATTCTATACTTGATGAAATGCCCGATGAAGGCATATTTATAAACGAATTTCAATAAAGGGAGGGGCAGGCGTGGGAGTCATCCTCATATCCCCTAAAAAGGGAGAGATCCTCATTGCCATTCGCCTAGATTTTGAATGTTTGAATAATATAGACGAGTATGAGACACTCATAAAAGGCCTAAAAGTTTTTAAAAATCTAGGGGCATCGTGCATTGAAGTCTTTGGAGATTCTTTACTTGTTGTAAACCAAGTTTTGAAAATTTGGCAAGTCAAGAATGAAAAGCTTATTCCATACCACGAATTGACCATTAAATTGGTCGATTCTTTTAAATCATGCACACTCACCCACACAGGTAGAGAGGACAACACCATAGCGGATGCCCTCTTGTCCTTAGGATCAACCCTAAGGGTCGATTCCTTGAAAAGCCTTGGTTTTATGACATTAAAAACTTTTTGAAAAATGGAAGATTTCTCGAATTTGCTTCTTCTAGAGATCAAGCTTTAATTCAAAAAATTTCAACTCGATACGTGCTTTTGGGAGGGGTGCTTTACAAAAAGAGTTTTACCGGCATCTTGTTGAGATGTGTAGACCTTGATGAGGCTAGGACTATAATGCACGAGTTCCACGATGGAGAATGTGGAGGCCATGTCAATGCAAATATGATGGCCATAAAGATTCTTAGGGCCGGTTATTTTTGGTCCACCCTAAAACAAGATTGCCATGATCATGTTAGAAAATGTCATCAATATCAAGTGCATGGGCATGCCATACATATCCCATCGTCCACCTTGCATTCTATCATAAGCCCATGGCCTTTTCCCATGTGGGCATTTGATATCATAAGACTCATCTCCCCAAGTGCATCCAATGGGCATAGGTTCATCCTAGCAGCCACCGAATATTTTTCTAAGTGGGTTGAAGCTACATCCTTGGCTAATGTCCAAGGACAACATGTAGTGGCATTCATTAAGAAGAATATTTTAGCTCGTTTTGGAGTTCCTAAAGACCTAGTGTCTGATAATGGCACCTCGTTCAAAAATGAGAAGATGGAAAAGTTATGTAATACCTACGGCATGACTCAACACTTCTCATCGCCCTACTACCCTCAAGGCAACGGTCAAGCCGAAGCCACAAACAAGACCCTCATAAGCATCATTGAGAAAACCATAGAGAAGGGTAGGACATGGCATGAGAAGCTCGATGAAGCCTTGTGGGCTTGTAGAACTTCACACCCATCAATGACACACTGTTCGAGTTGGTCTATGGTACGAATGCCATACTCCCCATTCATACAAAATTGTATTCATTTCATACATCACTTGCACTAAATCTTTCATTAGAGACTCTACAGCATGCTAGAATGGTTGAACTTGATTTATTAGACAAAATGAGGCTCCTTGCTATGGATCATGCACATGCATATAGGCAAAGAATAACCCGACATTATGACAAACACATAAAGGCTTGCTACTTCAAAGTGGTAGACCTCGTATTGAAAACCATCCATCACCGAGGCCCCCATCCCCTTGGAAAATGGCGGCCCAAGTGGGATGGTCCCTATGTTGTACGTGGATCAACTACCAACAATGCCTATTGATTCTAGCCCCTTCTTTGGGGCGGGTCTTAGATGCTCGCAACTTGGTTCTCAATCCAATTAGGGTGGTCTCATTTATGAAGTAATGGACCAGCCCCATGTAGGCTGGTTTCCAAGTGAACTCAGCCTTAGACTAGGCTCCATCGTGCCTTGCTTTAACTGGCCAAAGTGTCGTGGACTTGACCTATCTCATCTTTCTTACTTGGTGATGCTTTGATTTCCATATATCAATCAATACACCAGGTCCTTTAGCCACATTTCTGATTTTGGTCTTGGACTTGATCAAGGTGGATGCATCCCTTTTGGCTTGACCGGTTACACCATGTTTGCCGGCCCATGGTGCTATGAAATCAGCTCACCTTGGCTTGACTATATGACTTGATCATTTGGTGATTTTTGTCATCTTTTAAACTTGATACAATGTACTTCATATTGGTCGTGTATATGCATTTGCAATGCTTCTTCTTGATTTGATAAGCTCAGCCCCATATTTGAATTTGATCTTGATTTGATAAGCTCGATCCCATCTGTCTTTTGCATTTGAATTCGAACTTGATTATTTGAATTTGAATTGATTCAACCCGTGATTCTAGCACGATCTATTTGTGATCTTCATCGGCATTCTCATAGGCTTCAATCTCATCTGAATTGATCTCTCCTTTGCTTTTCGGGATTTGATCTTGATCCAGACTTGGACTGGATTTGTTTGCTTTTGTTTCGAAACTCCTGGGCTATTGCATTTAAAACCTTTATTTTGAAAACTTCTTAAAACCTTTAAAGATTGGGTTTTTTAATTTTACAAATCCTAAAGGTTTTAAATTGGTTTTTAAATTTGGGAAACTTTGAAAATATTTTTATTTTTGGGTGTTTACAGATGCCCCTCTTTGGCATTAATCCAAATTTATTTTAATAATGGCAAAGAAGAAAACATCATTTTTATTCTTTACTTTTCGAATTTCTCTTAAGAATATGGATCATCCTTATTTTCATAAAATCCTTTTCCTTGTGTTATATAAGAGGGGATTCGAGCCAAAAGGGGACTTGACCTATGTTGGGTGCTAGTCCTAAGTATGATCATGCATTAGATGACTTTGGATGTATGCATGGGCATGGGTGATATGAGTGATGCATATGGAATGTGAAACTTTAGAGACTTAGCCCCTAAATGAATGAACTTGAGGAGAGGCTCATGAAGGCCGGTTGCCCCAAGTGTGATAGCCCTATGTTGTTTTGACATATTGGGTTTTCAAAATTCATTTCCAAAAGGGGAGTCCTTTTAGCTTCAATCAAAAGGATTTTCAGCTTTTTATATTTCCCCTCATTTGGGTTTCAATACCCACTACTTAGTAGAGGTTTTGTAGAAAAATTTAGAAAACATTTCAAAATTTTATTCACTACGCAACAAAGTCTAATTCTCAAACAAAATGAAATCCAAATAAGTGGATCCTATTCCTACTCTAGGATTTTCATAGATAAATCTTTCTCCATTGGGATAAGTTGTAGGGATATGGGAAAGAGTTATCACGGTCCCTTTTGAAGCATCCCGTGGTTTGAGGCAAAGAGATAAAAAATTACTCTTTTTAAGCTTTTGGTATTTTTCTTTTCTTTCAACATAGAGGGCCTCCCATTTTTTCTTTTTGGAGGATTTTTTTCATTTTCTCTCCTTTTTTTTCTTTTTCATTTTCAATCAAGGAGAAAACCTCTTTTAGAGGAATTTTTGTATTCCTTCTTTCTATTCAAAGGAAGACTTCTTTTCAGAGGAATTTTTATATCCTCTTTTCTTAATTTTTGCCAAATTTTCATTTTGGAAGAGAAGTGAAATGGGGAGAAACTTATCCCTTTGGTTACTCGATTTAGCTAAAATCATCATATTTCATAATAGCATCTACCACTTGAAAATATTTTGCTATATTGAACAAGGCCCTATTCTGTAAGTCAAAGATTTTTGAAATGTAATCAATTGATTTTAAAAACTCTTCTTTTCATAAAGCGTCAATTCTCTTATTTAGGGTCATACGATTAACCTTGATCCTTCTTTCAAGAAGTTCAAAGGAGATCCATTTTTAAAAATCTTTTCGAAAGAATTTAACATAGACCCTATACGTAGTATTTTTTCAAATATTGAGCATTTATAGGGTCTACTAAATTCCTTCCCTCAACCCAAGGGGGGGTTGAGACCATCTTGGAGTGGGTGAGATCTTTGCACTTGGGTGAGAGAGATAGTTAGGCAAATTTCTAGCAAGGGGAGGCTGATCCCAAGAGAGGGTCATGTGGCTGCAAGGTGAAGGTAAGAGGGAGTGGGAAAGAAGGATAGAATTAGGCTTGAGTGGAAGAGAGCTTTGAAGCAAGAAGAAGGAGAGGGTGGTCGGATTTCAATCTTGAAATCTCTAGCCAATTTTTACCAAAACGTGTAAGTATCATTTCAATTTCGATTCTAAACTCTTCTTCTTCATTTATTTAATTTGATATGGGGTTGTATTAATAAATTATTGTCTCCCCCCACGTTGTAATAAGGCTTAGAGTTGAAGAATTTTCATTCCATGGATGAATTATCAAACTCACACACATGCACTCTAATTGTTTGATTATGTGATTCTACCCCGATATACTCTATAAACACTCTATACTCTCTACTCCCTCTATGCTTAAGCTTATATGAATATTTTCTTTCATTTCCTTCGTGATGTAGAGTTATTGCAATTTCAATTCGTGTGATTATGCATTCATGTATATTCTAAAAATACAAAAATCTGTTTTTCAGCATCTACATACTCTGATTGTTTAAATTTTAGTTATCTGATATATGCTCCGAATGTGCTACAACTTTAGGAACAACACTTACACGCACTAGCCTACTATAAATAAAATTTGCAAGAATTTTAAGACCGTTCAACCCCATGAATAAAATTAGATAAATCTATTTATTTTTTATACACAATCAGATTTCATGCGATAGGGGTTGGGTAAAAGTCTAATATTTCTGTCTGTAAGAATCCAAATTAGATGAATTTAGTCTCAATGGAAAGCTGATATCCATAACTTTTCAAAAAGACTAAGAGCATTAAATTTGGAGTTATGTACACTGAGATAGAGAGGTTTCTTTGAGCCTTTATATTTCTGTCACAGAATCTCTTGAAATAGTAAAGTCAATTTCAATTCCCGATTTAATTTTGTGAATCTGTTGGTCCAAAATTCAAAATAAAAGTTGTTCTAGGATTCTAATACATCAGAAAAAATCTCATAAAAGTTTTATAAATTTTGGAGATCCTTAGACTACCGAGAAAAATTCAGGAACAAGGTGTGAAAAATAGAGTAAGTTATGTTTTTCAAAACTCGGTAAGTTTCAAGTTTTAAAACCAAGCACATTTCACATTTACTTTGCAACTTTTAAAAGGCCGCATTTTCACTTGAATTGGAGTTTACTTTCTTTAAAATAAAAATTCTTAAGTGCTTAGACTGACCCTTGAGTATGAGTTGAAGAAGGACTAAAGCAAAAAGAGATCGCTTAGCCCAATCGCCCCAAAAGTTGGATTTTCAAAACTTTGCTAGTTTTTATAAAGTAAGTGAGACGTTTTAGATTAGAAATTATCGTTTAAGTCTCTACGTAGGCTTCGACTAAAAATTTCGGAAAAAGAGTTTTAGAATGGGTTGTTTGGATTCTTTATTCGTCACGAAACAAGAAAGAGAATCAGCGAATCCTGGTGTCAAACGCTATGAAGCTTGGCTATCTGGATTCCTCACAACACAAAGAACGAACGAACGACTGAAAGTCAGTATCGCAATCCATTCTCGATACATAGCCATCGAAGTTGTATAAATCTAAGCTGTACAGACCATCATCTGGAGGTGTTCCCTGCTGTATATTGCCGGACCGATCGCTTGATCCATCGGAATTTGAATTCCATTAGCCGTCGATATCTTTTCTGACGTCTAACAATTGATCGATGTCGAACTCACTGCCGAAAAGCCGACTCCTCCGGATGGTGTTGGTTCGAGTTTTTCACTAGAACCATCTGTGGATTCTTCTGCTGATCTGATCTTTTCTTGTTCAAATTTGGAAGTAGGCTGCTTTTCCTTTTGTTGGTGCTGCTGATGCTTAACCTTCTTGCTCAAATGAGCCTTCCAGTAGTTTTTTATCTGATTATCTGTTCTTCCGGGGAGTCGGCCGGCGATCAACACCCACCTGGAACATGCATACACAAGTTTTTTCTACATATACTTCTGATTTTACTTCAAGAAAAAGTTGAGTTTGCGACGGAATTTAGCAGCTCGAAAAATATTTGGCACACGAAACCTAATTAATTGGCATAAAAGCTAACCTGTTTCCGAGAAGCTTGTGAAGTCTTATGATAAAATCTTCTTCTTGCTCAGTTATGTACCCTCTCTTGATATTAGGTCGCAAGAAGTTCAACCACCTCATTCTACAACTACAGGCGCATCGATTGAGTCCTGAGACCACCAAAAGCAGATGTTATCAGAACATCACCACAGATTGAAGGCGAGTAAACATAGCTTCAATCTTGTAAAAGAGTGTAATTAACATATAGAACTTTAACTCTTCCAATATTTAGACTCCTAAAAGCAGAGACCAGGAACACCCATCAATTCTTTTTTGGTAGAATGGGGAGCCCAAGCCAGATTACGGCCTCCGGTATCGAATTCATGACCTTCGACTTGTGAGTCGTCCCCTTAGCCAGGTCAGGCAGAACACAATTACTCCCACTCAGCTTAGACACTTATAATGAACTGACAAAATTTGAACGTTGTAGGGAAGAAAAAGAGTTTAATGAGAGTATGAACATGCGTGTCGTTTAGATTATAAGAATTAACGAGATGATATTAATAAATTTGAAGATGGTAGCTGATAGATAATGAAATCACAACAAGAACTCATCTATTATACAGCTTTAGAGAATGGAAAAGGCACCTGCTTTATCTGGCACCAATCTCCATTTTGTTTCTCCATGAACTTTGACACACTCTGATAATCTTTCATCCTCTTCTCTCGTCCATGCTCCTCTTTTCAGATCCTTCTTTCCACACAAGTCACTGCAATGAGAGCTCATTTCTGTGTGTGTTTGTGTGTGTGTGAGAGAGAGAGAGGCTGTGACCATCCACAGATGAAGGCAGCACCGTGGGTCTGTTTAGAGATAGAGAACACCTAATGAGTTGAATTTATAGGGGAAGCTTCGGAGGTGCAAACCATGTGCTTGGTTAGTAGGGCCCTTGACAGTAGGGCTGGCAACTGGCAAGAAACTGATTGAGCTTCTCATCGTTTGGGTCGACGTAAACTGGTTCACTTTTTTGCCCGACCTGGCTTGTTAATCTATCCAAGCTAAAGGCAAACACTCCAGTAAGCTGAACACAAGCAGTTGTCTCTTTTGAACTCCACACACAGAGAAACTAGTCCAAGTTAGACATATGGTAGTTGTTGCAATTAGAGAAAACACAGATCTAGTAACGTATATAATACATATATACAGTGTGTATGTCGTTGTGTATATATATAAATATACATAGATACATATATATATATATATATATATATATATATATATATATATATATATATATATAGAGAGAGAGAGAGAGAGAGAGAGAGAGAGAAATTCAGCAAAACGCAATGTTGGGGGCTAATTAATTAACGGACCCTAACAGGCTCTTTTTGACGGGTTAATGCTGTGGAGCCCATGAAGAGTTCCGAAGGTGTTGCAATTTTTCAATTTTTCTCTCTCTCAATGTATATATATAAAGAATCCTGTCCACCACTCATTCGCCTGATCATTATTTTTCAAGAACATGTAATTTTGAGGGTTGAAAGAGTATTTGAAAAATATTATATTCATACCAAAATAATAGTAAGACATGAGTGAGCAGCACCAACAGTCGACCGGATCCAGTTACTCTCTCCCCTCCCCCCCCCCAATATATATATATATATATATATATATATATATATATATATATATATATATATATATATATATATATGTTTAAATTTGTATACATGTACCGATTATAGAATCAAAACAACATAAATTTGAAATAAATTCCGAGGAACATCATTTTCTAAATGAAATTTATACATTAAACTCGTCTAACTCGTACCTCATGTTTGGTTGCATGCTTTGCACAGCTTAAGCCAGCAAACACGCCACGAACTGGCCCTGCTATGTTTCCTGCATTTACCAGATATCTTAGGGAAGAGCATGCAGCGGCAACTAGACCTGGTCGGTTTTGGGTAAACCGGCACTTGTACTTTTCCCCTAGTTCCAGTCCCAGGTCCGATCGATGCTTGCTTCCCGTTTTATTTGAAGATACCATTGGAACCACTGGTTCGGTTCTGGTTCCAGTTCGGCTCTCAAAGAGGTGTAACCAAATTAGGGGCTCTCTGGTTCAGTCTGGTTCTACTTTCAGTTCCGGCAGCTTCTCGAGGCGGTTCAGGTACTGGATCCAAACAGGACACTGCTACCAACAGCATGCAAAGGCCAAGAAAATGGAGAACATGGATTTCTTTCTTCTAGTGAAAGATAATCTAGTTTTTCTGTTTTTTCAATCCCTTGTTACCCAGAGTTAATATCCAGCTACCTTTCCATCTCCCTTTCCACTGCTCTTTTTAGTTGATAAAACTCGACATGTTCGGTTTCGGTTAGCCCAAAACTTGGAATTGTAACCGGACGGTCCGTGTCAGCTTCGGTTCTGGTTTCAGGATTGTTGATATCAAAACGGATTTGTTTTGAGTTCAAAGCTGCTTGAAACCAGTAATTTTATTAAAAATAAAAAATGGAACCAGTCGTTTGGTTCAGTTACGGTTTTATAAAAGGTAAAACCGGAACTGAATCGGGTGGTGTCCGGTTCCTGTTTCACCGGTTTTGGGTTCACAAGTTCTATGTCCTGGTTTAGTTTCGGTTGAAACCGCAAGACCGATTAGGAACCGATCATGTCTAGATAAAACTAATAGAGCCATATTTATCTCTTTAGGTGTTGTGTGTGTATAGTATTTCCGTGTTTCTGAATCACATGAATACTTGAATCGTCGACCCGACTCTTTTCTTCCTGTTTTCTTTTTCAGTGACCACAAGCACGGCTCCTGTGGTGGTTGCAAAGCATACGGGCTCGCCCCCGCACACAAGAGCAGGTTAAGGGTTCAATTCCAATTGGATTCTTTGAATAAATCTTTGCAGTGTGAAAATGCGGAACCGTCGAAAAAAGAGCACATACATGATACATGTCATTATTGCCTCATCTTTGGATTGTGTTTCCCGTCGAAATAAGTGTTCCGGATGCTCATATTTCCGACGACTTATTTCCTACAATCAAAAATTGATTCTCGATGGCATCAACAGTCTTATATATACATACACATATATTAGGCTGCCGATGCTCATACAACAGTATTTTTAATTCAAATCTTTACGGTTAATATAAAAAATTAAATCGTAAAAATATTTGTGAAAGATTATGCATCAAAAGACATTTTCACCTAAGACTCTCTCTCTACATTCACCATCAATTTCAAAGATCGAACATTAAAAATATTTATAAAAGATTATATACCAAAAGACATTATCAGCTAAGATTCTCTATATTATAAACATTTTCACAAGCCAGTTGAGATTTGAATTAAAAGTATCAGTTTTATATTTGGCATATACATTAAACATAAAATAATTGAAATCTTCGTTAGTGATTTCAAACATTGAACGGTGAAGATATTTGCATAAAATTATGCACCAATATACATTATGCACTTAAGACTCCCCCACTCTATTTTATATATATATATATATATATATATATATATATATATATATATATATATATATATATATATATATAGCGTCGGACACCTTATCCCCAAACTTGATTGGCTCAGGTATTGACCACCCCATTTGGGTCGGGTTGGGATAGGGTTGCCCCGTTGGGTCTATTTTGCCATCCTTAACCGTAACATATTAGATACACAGATAGTGGCTACTTTGGAGTTTCTTCGTTTCTAACGTCTGTATACAGCTTATATAACACTGTTTCTTTCGGGTCAATCAAAAAAGAAAAAGGAAAATATCAGCATTGGAGGGAGGACTTAATCGTGGACTCTCTGTAGCCTACGATATTGACTATGGGCTACACTCTTAAATTCCAAAATTTGGGTGAAGTGGATGCCTCGTCTAAAATAAACAACAACTACTAAGCCTTTTCTCATACTAAACGGGGTCGGCTACATGGATTCTTTGTTTCCACATATCCCTATCGTGTGCCATGTTAACAGTTAACTCCCAATAAGCTAGATCATTCTTTATTGTTTCTTTCCAACACTTTTGTGGTCGTCCTCTACATCTTTTAATACTTTTCAAATTTAGTTTTTCTAACCTTCTTACTGGTTCTTCTTTTGATCTTCTTTCTATATGTCCAAACCATCTTAAACGATATTTTCTCATTTTATCCTCTATTGGTGGCACTCCTAATTTGTTTCTAATAACCTCATTATGTATACGATCTTTTCTTATATGATTTTTGTCACAAACATCTTTAGACTCATGTTGATGATTAACTCCCAACACTTAAAACCATAAAACATGGCAGGCCTAATTGCTGCTCTATAATATTTACCCTTTAATTTTAATGGTATCTTCTTATCACAAAGAATACCTGATGCTCCTCTCCATTTTAACCAACCAGCACTAATTTTATGCATAACATCTCCATCGATTCTTACATCACTCTGAAAAATTGACCCTAGGTATTTAAAACTTTCCTTTTGGGTGATGCAATGTGTGCCAATTTTAATTTCTATGTCCTCTAAAGTAACCAAATGATCAAACTTACATTTCATATATTCTGTTTTTGTTCTACTAAGTCGAAAGCCTTTGCTTTCTAATGTTTCTCTCCATAGTTCCAATTTTCTATTAACTTTTTCCTTAGACTCCTCCACTAATACAATGTCATCTTCAAATAACATACACCAAGGTACTTCATCTTGAATATGTTTTGTTAACTCATCCATCACCATTATAAATAAATATGGACTTAAAGTTGATTCTTGATGTAACCCAATATTAACTTCAAAGAAGTATGTCATTCCTTCATGAGTTCTCACACATGTTTTTGCACCATCATACTTGTCTCGTATAAGGTTAATGTATGTGAATGGGATACCTCTTTTTTCGAAAATTCTCCAAAGAACCTCCCTTGGTACCCTATCATAAGCTTTTTCTAGATCAATAAATATCATGTGAAGGTCTTTATTTTTTACTCTAAAATGTTCCATAAGACGTCTTAAAAGGTGAATCGCTTTAATAGTAGATCTGCCTGACATGAATCCAAATTGGTTCTCTGTTGTACTTGATACTTATCTTAACCTACGTTCGATAATTCTTTCCCATAATTTCATAGTATGACTCATTAACTTGATACCTCGATAATTCCCATAATTTTGAATGTCTCCCTTGTTCTTATATATGGGTATAAGTATACTTACTCTCCATTGCTCGGACATCTTTTGGTTTTTCCATATTTCATTAAATAGTCTTGTGAGCCAAGTGATTCCTATTTCTCCTAGTATTTTTCAAGCTTCTATAGGAATATTATCTGGTCCTACCGATTTACCACTCTTCATATGTTTAAGAGCCTCTTTGACTTCGTTCTTTTGAATACGTTGGTAAAAATTGTGGTTTATATACTTTTCTGATTTGCTAACTCTCTTAAGCTAATACTAACATCTTTATTTTCATTAAAAAGCTTATAAAAATAGTTTTTCCATCTATTTCTTATATCATCATTTGCCACTATAAGTTTTTCATCATCATCTTTAATGTATATAACATAATTAAGATCTTTAGTTTTCTTATCTCTATCCCTAGCTATCTTAAAAATATCTCTTTCACCCTCTTTTGAGTTGAGTTTTTTATATAAATCCTCTCAAATTTTAGCTTTTGCTTCACTCACAGCCTTTTCGCTTCCTTCTTTGCTTTCTTATAAGCCTCTGAAGTTTTACTAGTTTTCTTAGCTTCATGTAATTTGTAACATGCCCTCTTTGCCTAGATTTTATTTTGCACTACTTCACTCCACCACCAAGCTTCTTTTTGTGTCGGTACACCTCTCTTAGATATACCTAATACATCTTTCACCACTTTCCTAATATGTATAGCCATATTGTTCCACATATCACAAAGTGTACCAACATAATTTCAAACATCTCCTTGAATGACTTTTTGTTTAAATATATCTTCTTTCTCGCTTTTAAGGTTCTACCATTTAGTCTAAACGTCTCGATGAACTCTTTTCTTCTTTGTTTATTTTTTTATTTGTAAATCCATAACTAAAAGTCGATGTTGGGTGGTTAAGCTTTCTCATGGAATTACCTTGCAATCTTTATAACACACTCTATCTTTTTTTCTATAAATAAAGTACTCAATTTGTGTTTGTTATAAGCCACTCTTATAAGTAATTAAATGTTGATCTCATTTTTTGAAGATTGTATCGACTATAAAGAGATCAAATGCCATAACAAAATTTAAAATCTCCCTACCTTCCACGTTTATATCTCTAAAACCAAAGTTTTCATGAATTCCTTAATATCCTAATGCCTCTTTACTAACATGTCCATTTAAGTCTCCTCCTAAACAAATCATTTCACTTTGTGGTAACCTTTGAATTACCTTATCTAACTTCTCACAAAAGGTTGTCTTTATACTATCTTCTAGTAATACTTGGGGTGCGTCAGCACAAAATATATTGAAACCCTTGCTCCTAACACTAATTTTAACATCATGATTCGGTCACCATATCATTGTATGTCTACTACACTATTCTTTAAATCTTTATTTATGATAATACCAACTCCGTTTCAAGCCTTTTTTTTTTACCTAAGTATCATAATTTAAAACTTGTGCCCTCTATCTCCTTTGCTTTTTCTCCAACCCATTTTGTCTCTTGTAAACATAAAATATGAATCTTTCTCTGAATCATAGTATCTACCACCTCCATTAGCTTATCGAATAATGCTCCGATATTCCAAGAACCAATATGAATCTTATTATCTAGGACTACTTTCCTTACTTCCTACATCCGTTCATAATCAAAATGCGGAGACCCTCTCTGAAAATTATTCACTACATTTAGGCGGCAATGTAGCGGGACTAACTTCTTTACCCACACCTGTCCCTGATGTGGGAACCCTCTCTTTAATTGATTCACTACATTTGGGCGAAAATGTATTGACCCTTGCTTACTTATTATTGCATTAAGACTCTTCAACACGTTGTTAGGTAGGAATGCCCCAAATCAATACTCATAATTTTTGTAATCAATGTTATAAAAATCCGATGAGATTTTATGCTGGCTGTTGGAAGTCGAATACAACCTTCCTCCTTTATCCGGGCTTGGGACCGACAATGCAAGATTGATCCTGTACATGGGTGGAGTTTATCGTCTAATATAAACCCATCATACAATTTAGCAAGCGAGTTGCACGACATCTTGTGATCGAATTGAAAAGTCTGCTGAAAGGTTGGAGGAATAAAGCTCTTTTTGATGAAAACTATAAGGAACTAGAGAACAAATTTGAGATCATTGCAAATTATGCAAAGCAAATCTCAATTGCAATGCAAGAAACATCTCTCTTTTGAAAAGATGAACTAACATATATGACAGGAAGTGGCCACCATCAGGTAGAAAGCGGATAAAACTGAATACAGATTGATGCTCAAAAGATGGTCCAAGGCAAATGGTTTGTGGAGGTTTAATATGAGATGATTAAGGTAAATGGCTCAAGAATTTTGTAAAATTCTTTGGAGATTGTTTAATTTTAGATGCAAAACTATAGAATATTTTGCTAGGATTAGAATTGACGTCGAACGCAGGACGCAAAAGAACTATCGCAGAGAGTTATCAGCAGTAAACAAAGAAAAAATTGTGAAGGTAGTTACTTGGTAAATATAATTAACTGGTGGCAGTAAAAGAATGACAAATTACAGTGAAATACATTTATAGAAAAGGAAATGGCTGTACATATTGGTTAGCTAAACAAAGCTATTAGAAACCGATAAACCGTTAATATGTTTACAAAAGGATGAACTCCCAACGCAATTACTAGCATTATTAGAGAAAGACATCATGGGAGAATGCTCATGGATGAATTTTTGTAACGATTAAGGGCTTGTGTCCGTTGTTCTCAACCCAAAAAAAAAGTTTGAAAAGGTAAGATGTAAGGTCAAGATCTTGTACATAAGTTGATATATATATATATATATATATATATATATATATATATATATATATATATATATATATATATATATATATATAGATAGATAGAGAGAGAGAGAGAGAGAGAGAGAGAGAGAGAGAGAGAGAGAGAGAGAGAGAGAGAGAGAGAGAGAGAGAGGATAGTCCATGTATACACCCATCCATATTCAAATCTACTTTATTATCTCTACTATTTCATTAACATGATCAAAAGTAAAGATTTCAATTAAAAAAAGTAGAATATACCATTATATGTTGCATTTTATATGTATAGTGCATTAGATGAATTTTGTTTTATCACCTATTTGTTTATCTCAAAGATCAAGCGGATTAGTCGATGTATATACACGTTTACAACTTTTCAGATACATATATATCAACATATATGTGTATACTATTATACACATATAGTTTATTTCCCAATTCAAGACTTCAAATCGTGAACCCAACTTCAAACCAAACAAAGGGAAGTGAATCAACCTGTCAGTTTGGTTCGGTTTAGTTGGCTCTTTGAACACTTTTATGTGTGTTTGTTCATGCTCTTAATATTTTGGTTTCTATTAAAATCCTTTTTATGGTATTTTAAATGGTTTTATGTTTTTGGGATTGAGCTGGATTAACCCGAACGTGTTACGAGAATACAACTGAACCAAGAAAAGAACATGCAGTTTAGAGTAGAACAGTTTTTGTCTCGAACCGGAAGAAAGGCAACCCATTGACTTGATTTACCATCTATATGTAGAGATGGCAATGGGGTGGAATTGGGATGGGTATACCCATACCTGACCCTGACCTCCAATTTATACCTGCCTTATTCCAACTAAATAACTTCTACAAAAAATGAGAAGTATTTTTAACTTAAATCATACAATTTATATAACTTATTCAAATAATTAAACATTTTAAGTCAATATATATGTGTGTGTGAGCGCGCGCGCTTGTATCGGGTTGGATCCTTCTCATCAATGCCCGGTGCGTGCCCGATCAAAGCTATCGGGGTATCCCTGTACCCAAACCAAAACCCGGTGAAACCGGTAATCTCTGATTCTCTGCCCCCATTCAGATCGGGTCGGGTCAATACTGTCAAACCTATCCGATCCACTTACGGTTCTGGTTATGTCAGCTCGTTTCCACCGGTTAGGGTTGCTCTCGATCAACTTCCCAGGGACGCCTCTGACATCCTCGACATTCTCAAGGCCGAGCAGGCCCCTCTTGGTCTAAAAGGCTGAGATTTAGTGTAATGGGAAACCGCAATGTGGCGTCTGATTCTATAGATTATTGGGTACACGGGATCCACCATGGAAAAGGGTATTACTTTGCACTCTTGCTATATAAAAATGTGTCCCAATTGTTCGGTGGGCGAACTCGAGGGATTTGCTAGCAATATATGAGTATAAGAATCGCGCTTGTGTGCTTCATGTTTCGATAATGTAGTTTTGAATATGCAAGCTATTTTAGTGTTGAGATTGGTGTGGTTTAAGGAGCGCGTTTAAGGCCATCTTTTTTTGGTTTCTTACGGTGAAGTGAGGCCTCTATTGGAGATGAAGTTCCAACCGTTTGCTGTTCGTATTTGCGTGAAACTTGTTTGTTACACTGAAGTGTGCATGTCAGACCGTAAAAATCAACCAAAACTTAGAAAAATAGAACGTCTGAAGTGCAAATTTAGCTGGAAAACTGGTGATAGAATTGCCATGTTTGAGATACAGGACCTTGTGATGCAACGCTTCAATGGGAACAGAATGATAAGCATCATGTCTTGGTCAGTTTTGTATTCGCCTGTTTCATACAGTGCAATCTATACTTATGCTTACTATGGCCCACTTTTGACAAGGCACACACTTCTGTTGTAAAGTGATATTAATAATATCTAGATCATATGATGCATTATGAAGCAAGCTTGGTAGAAACAAAGAGATTCCATACGGTTTACTTTCTGTTTTGAGGTTATAATAGGCACCTAAATCATACTGTTCTACACTTTTCATAGTGTGTGAAGAGAAACCTCACTCCAATTGGGCACTTGAGAGTACTTGGATGCCAAATCAATGCATTTAGAAGGCTTTTGATAATTTTATACAAAAGAAGCAGGTTGTACTTCATCGTTACCTGTAAATCAGAAAAGATAATGCTAAGTAGGGATAATCTGATATACTAGTATCATGAAGCTGTAGGTCTTTATCACCGACTTGGTGCAGTATCTTTTGCTTGAAATGCTATCTATTAGGTGTCATCAACATGATACAAGGTAATGCTATTTTGTAGATTAGGTTTAACATGTTTGTGCAGATATGGGAAGTATCATTAGATGAAGAGTCAGGTGTAAAGTGATAGGGGTAGAAGTTATTATAATTTTTTAGGTAAGATGAGATAGTTTCAATTGTTGAAGGTGAAATAGAACCTTAAAATACAGAATAAATGTCTTTAATCACTCCTAGCACCTTCATGACATCTATTATCTTCATTGCAAGTTGAAACCATCACATTTTGTCCATGAGAATGATATTTGTGTTGAACTGTGAATTTTGTACTCGTTCTTCTACAATATAAAAATTTCAGTGTGTTATGAATTCGCTGTTAGAAGTTAGCTTGTCTTAGCCTTAAGGGCTTAATGTCTTTAAACTTTATTTTCCAATCTTAGATACAGTGTAATATAAGGAGATTAGGTTTTAGTACTTAGTTTTATTTTTTTCCATCGTCTTCTAAGCTGTAACCATGTTACCAGTTTAACAAATGAACAAGTTTTATCAATGTTTTACTTCTTGGTTCTATCCTACACTTTTAATGGACAATGTGCTTTGTGATGTGATTGTTACATGGTGTTATTAATGTCATTTAAGCTAGGCCAACAAACAGGTTACCAACATGACCAACCATGATTTCAGCCATCACCATGAGACAACAAACATAGTCCAATCTTATTGCTAGAATAAATGCCTAATCTAGTGCAACGTCTGCCTCAGCTTAAGTGACCAGCCATGACAAGCAGCTAATAATGTTTAGAATTATCGTGATTTTTCCTGATTTTTTCCCAAAAAACGATACAGTGTGATACGATACAATACAATACGTATCGTATCCTGGACCAAAATGATACACAATACAAATACGATATGAACAACACTGCTAACAACACCGTATTGCATGTATAAATATATTACATTTACCCGAGTCCTATCACTTCAGGTATCAATAAACTCGTATCCTACGATACAATATGATACGATTTTTATGACTTCTTTTATCATCTATAGTATTGTAGATCAAGCACATTATTCTCCAAAAGAACCAAAATGATGTGAATCGCGAGTCGAGAGGACCGAGTGAGAAGGAGAATGAGGCGAAGGTAGAATATGAGAGAGAGATGATGAAAAACTAACGGATGTATTCGTTGAGGTTGCTTCACCACACTCAAGGAAGAGTGATAAGAATCACACTTGCCACGTCCAAGGATGGACGATAAGAGCAAAGTCACTGGCCACTTTTTGAAAAGGATAAGAGTAAAAGAAAGAGTTTCAAACTCACAAATTCTATTAATCAAAAGCTCTCTCGATACAACCTAAGCATGTCTATTTATAGCTTAGAACAAACTCTCTATGCTGAGCACTAAAAAAACTAAATGCTGCAATTTTAAAAACATTAAAATTGTGTCCTAATTAATTTTAAACTGCTAACTAACTATAGTTGCATGGGAAAAGGCTTAGTTGTTGTTGTTGTTGTTGCTAACTAACTATAGTTATTGCTGCCAAGGAGCTGCCTAAAGCACTTAATGACTCTGGAAAATGAAAAGAGCATTTAACTCCTAAGGAATCCAATCCTTCTTAGAAAGGTGGGAAATTAATTCTTGTTTTTAATTCAGGTGGCCCCTACGAGCTCAAGTCCTCAAATTCCACCTGATTCCCAATATTGGCTTGTGCGCACGTGAGAGCCCTGGCCCGGCCTGTGAACCCATTCGGCCTAGTGTCTTTCAGTAATGCCCAGCTTGTTTCTCCGTGCTCTTTGATTTTTATCACAAAACCAAGTAGCAAATAGCATAGACAAATAACCGTGTCTAAAAGCCAACAGTTAGTAGTATATTCATGTTGTGTTGTAAAGGCACTTTTTCTACTCTCACTCTCCGCACCAAATAAAATGTCAAAGCCCTAAATCTTTCTGGCTTTTACATGTCCATTGCTTTGCATCATTATATCTGTTATCTTCCTTCCAATAACATATGCTTATTTTTTGACTTTTGAGGGTCTCCGAAGCCTTTTCTTTTGGTTGTATGATATTGATCACGCATAATCCTTATAAAAGTAGTATATATCTTGTCTATCTTGTATTTCAATTTTTTTGCATCTTTTTATCTATTTCCTTATAAAAGTAGCCGACCCCGTCTAGTATGGGAAAAGGCTTAGTTGTTGTTGTTTATCTATTTCCTCTGTCTAATTGCCGTATAGTGCTTAAAACTTTTTTTAAACTTCAAGAATTATGATTGATTTACCCCTTCAGTTAGTACTGACCCTTCTTGTCCTTCATGCAGAGGGAATACTTTAAACAGGGGAAATTGGAACAATTTAGACAGATTTTGGAGGAAGGGTCAAGTCCTGGTATACATCTTTGTTCTCATAGGATGCTTCCTTATGTTGTATTATGATGTAACAACCAACCACTGTTGTAGTTCTTCAGTGATGCAGCTTTGTAATGTGGTATTTGTATTAGAGATGCTATCTTAAGGTGTTAACTGTCAATTGCTGTCTGTTTTGTCTGTCTTGCAGAAATTGATGAATACTATGCCGATGTGCGTTATGAAAGGATTGCCATACTAAATGCTTTGGGGGCTTATTATAGTTATCTTGGGAAGGTTGAGTCTAAGCAACGGGAGAAGGATGACCACTTCAGCTTAGCAACTCAGTACTACAACAAAGCATCAAGAATAGACATGCACGAGCCTTCAACTTGGGTCGGGAAAGGTTGATACTCATTCTTTTTTCTTAATTTATCATAGTAAGTTAGAGAACGTATAAAGTTATAGGTAGTTGTTCCTGTAATGCTGAAGTGCCTTTCTTGTTGTCATGCGTCTATTACCAAGCATGAAGAAAGAAACTATCATGATTTGTATTCTGTCTAAAGTGGGGCAATTGATATATTCATTTGAACGCACTGTTCAAGTTATCATTTTCCTGTTCTAATGAAATGAGATTAAGATTCATATTCTTGTTGGCATAAGTTGGGAATTTGATAATAGTCTGTGTGGAGTCATATGCCCGCAATGGAAGTGATTTCATTTGTGTTGTATGTTCTAAACTTTGCTTTATTGAACAGGTCAACTTTTATTGGCGAAAGGTGAGTGGGATTTGGCCTCTTCAGCATTTAAAATTGTATTGGATGGGCAACCCGACAATGTACCTGCCTTACTTGGTCAGGTATTTCGAAACTGCGGTCACTGCTTTTTACAGTACCTATATTCTTGCATGTCTTTCGGTTACTCTATGACAGCATGTATGCCTGTTTCTGGTTCACATTAATGCTCCATTCTCTTTATTAAATCATTTTATGACATCTTTTTGCACACATAAGATTTATAATGCTATGTTATTGTGAAGTTGTCAAGTGATTTGTTGTACATGTTTAACATCTTCTTAATTGCCTTTCAATATTGGGTTGGTGCATACATGATTCAACATCCATAGCAATTAAAATTAGGAGTTTGGTATTCATAGCAGTGTTGTCTGACGCGTATCCTTTCGTGTATCGTTGGGCTCCACGATACAGGTGTATCGTACCGTACTTTAATATTAAAAATTTAAAATAATGCAAAAATTAATTAAAAAACAATAAAAATTAGTAAAAATCCGAAAACAAATCAGGAAAATTTTTAGAAAAATCTGATAATTATTTTAAATTCATATAATGTAAGTTTAGTAAAGATTGAGCATTCAACATTGAACAATTGCATCCAAATTTACATATTTTGAATCCAATAAATGGAATACAAACACAGTTACATTTTACAAATTGTAATCAGGATCATCAACTAAATAATCTTCGTCTTCTCCCTGTTGCAGATCCTCATCATCGTCATCAATGACACATTCTTCTTGGAAATCAAATTGCGCTCCTTCCAAATTAATCCAGGCAATGTCTTCTTCAATTAGGAGGGCATTTTCTTCAGTGTCTTCCATAACCCAATCTTCTAATATATCAAAATTATCCAAACTTATTGGATCGAACTGGCTTTCTTCTCTATTTACTTTTTTTAATTGCCTACGACAAACAAAGATAAAACAATTAGTAAATAATATTAACAATTGAAGACTGAAGTTAAACAATATTGAATTGAAAGTAATATATTACCTTTCACGAAGGCGCATGTTACAACGAATATAAACCAAATCATTAAGTCTTTTGTGTTCCAACCTGTTGCGCTTCTTTGTATGGATATGTTCAAAAACACTCCAATTTCTTTCACAACCTGTTGCACTACAAGTTTGACTTAAGACTCTCACTGCAAAATCTCTAAGGTTTGGACAATCAATTCCAAACCTGTTCCACCAAACATCTGTAGAAAAAGACAAACATTAGAGACATAATCCACAGTAATGTAAGATGCAACTTAAATATGAAAATAAACAATTTACCTGGATGCATAGTAGTACGGTTGCGAATTGCAACAGGCAAACCCATCAAGTGAAGAGCATTATCATATATCTCTATCTCGATGTATAACATATGGTGTACTCTCATCAGGGACTAATTTGTCGATACAATCAATGATGCCTCGATTAACTTCACCGTTCCTTTTGAAGGTTGCTGAGTACCTAATTGATTGGTTTAGATAATATGCTGTTGCATGAATAGGATGATGCAATTGTTTATTCCATCTACTATCAATTATTTTCCACACGGGCACATAATCCCTCTTTTTTCCATTAAAGTTATTTCTAATTGCTTCTTTTGTCCTATCCATGGCTTAATAAAGATAACCCATAGATGGTTTCTCCTTGCTATCTGCCAATCTCAAAACCTTGACTAAAGGACAGGTAATTCTCAACAATCTAACACATGTATTCTAAAATGTACTTCTGAAAACCGTCTCTGCAATCTCATTCAACTTTCTGTTTATTCTATTTTGAGGTAACTCTGCAAATTGTTGCCACACATTCGATGAGAACATTCTCTTCAATGCTTGCTTCTGTATCACAATACTCTGTACAGATAAGAAGTTAGTTGCCAATCGAGTTGTAGCTGTATGAAAAAGCTCTACACCATCTCTATATCTCCTCATCATATATAGTACAAATGCATGGTTATAGATGAATTTGGTGATATCTTGGCAACACTCAGTTGCTGTCTTTATCTCATTCATCTCATCAATATCCTCAAGGATGAGATCTAAACAATGGGCTGCGCATGGTGTCCAATAGAAAGTCCTATAAGTATCAACTAACTCCTTCCGCTTTGTAGTTAGCTGCATTATCTGTAATCAATTGGATTACATTCTCCACCCCAACCTCCTCTATAACCTTATCAAATTCTTGTCGTAAGATCTCTGCAGTGTGCCTCTCCTCTAACATATCTAGAGATCTCAAAAATATGAGTCCTTTAGGACAATATAAAAGAAAGTTTAGCAATGTCCTTTCTCGCCTATCTATTCATCCATCTGCCATGATAGTGCATCCTGTTTCCTTCCACAACTGTCTCAAAGTTGATTAGTAGTCTTGCACTTCAATGATGGTCTGATCTAATATCTTCCCTGGATCCTAGACCAATGTTGTTAATGTGTAATAGGGTACGGGCCACTAGGGCCCATGCAACCCGCTTATGAAGCAGGGGCCAAGGCCACCATGGCCCTGGCCACCACCGTTGGGAGCTCCAACGGCTAGTGCTGGCTTGCTTACGCTCACACCTCATGTTGTCTATATATACTTCATCAATTCATGAATAAAGTATGCAGTCTTGTACTGCTTTTTGACTTGTTTTGTATACGCTTCCGCTCTTGTTTGTTATTATTGAAGAACGACATTCGGGATTGAATGCCATTTGACTCTTAGCGACTTGGTGATCTTGATTTGTGCAACATCAACCTTCGATCATTGACAAATATTTACATGTTATTAGAGCCTCGAATTAAAGAAATCGGGTGCATTGAGAAGCGTGCAATCGGTACGAAATTTGAAGAATTTTACCAAACTTGAGGTTAGTTCATAATTTGTGATTTTTGCAAAATGGAAGGTAAAAATGAGTCGTTTAGATGTATCCTAGATCCAAAATGCTACAAAAGTTGGGTTAGGACTATGAAAAAGTATTTTTTGTTAAAGGATTTTTGGGATTACATCGATGGAACCATAAAGGAACCAATTTTGAACATTGATGATTTAGACGATGATGAAATCATGAAAGCCCAAAAATAAAAGTTAGATTTAAAATTGTGAAAAAAAATGAACGCAAAAATCACATGGATTATTTGTCAAAATGTGGATGAAATGCTTAGAAATAGGATTAGTGCATTTGAAAACGCTTTTGAAACTTGGGAATATTTGAAAAAACTTCATTCTCAAGATGACTTTGTTTTAAAAATTGATTTAATGGAAAGAATGATAATGCTTAAACAAGGGAACCTAAGCATTAGAGACTACCATAATGATTTTTCAGAATTATTGACTCAATTGAGAAGTTTTGACAAATTTGGAAATCTTCATAAATTAGATGAATTTCAAGAATTTCTAGACAACCAATACTTCTTTTTGTTTATGCGTGGGTTGAGAGATGAATTTGAAAATATTAGATCAAGCTTTATACATAGAAAACCTAGACCTAGAAGGGATTCCTTTTTGGCCGACCTTGTTATGGAGGAAACGAGATTGAAAAACATGAATGTGGCTAAGGAAGCCGTGCTTGCCGCATCAAAACCGGGAGCAAATTTGAAGACCTACAAGCCTTCGCATGCAAAGTACAATGAAGGCATGTCAAAGAAGCCCATGGGACTGTGGCCCAACAAAGACACTATGTGCCATTATTGCAAGGAAAATGGACACATCAAAACCACGTGTCATTTACTTCGGAAAAGAAGTGGAAATGCGGGAGCCGTAGAAGAAGGGGGTGTCTTGCCCAACAACATTAAAGCATACATAGAAGAAATTTTCAAGAAAAAAGCAACCATCTCCGGAAATGCTATATTCGCTTCTCAAGGTATGTCTTGGTTTTTAGATTTCGGTGCATCCTTTTATATGACACATAGTGAAGATTTTTTGATTAATTCTTGTGAAACCATTGGAAAGCATGTGTTTACGGCCGATGGAATAAAACTCCAAATAAAAAAATTAGGAAACCTTGAAAAACAAAACTTTAAAATTCAAAATATAAGTTTTATACCTAAACTTAATTTAAATCTACTTTCGGTTGCTCAAATATGTGATAACAATTGTATAGTCACTTTCTCATCAAAACATTGTGTGGTGCAGGATTACCTATCGAAGAAGGTGATTGGTTAAGGCCATAGAAAAAGTGAACTATACAAAATGGACTATCTTGTTATGCCAAATTCTGGTTTTTGTAATATAACCCAAGATGCTACGTTATGGCATAAAAGACTTGGACACTTAGACTCTCAAAAATTGTGTAATATTCCTTTGATGAAAAGCATTAGAGAGAAAAATTTTGAATGTAAAGATTGTATTCTTGGAAAGATGCATCATCTTCTTTTTGGAGAAAGAAACTGTGTACCAAAGAAAGCTTTTGATTTAATACATTCGGATGTTTGGGGCCCCACGGCCGTTGTTTCTAAAGGAGGATTGCAATTATATGTGATTTTTGTGGATGACTTTACTCATTTTACATGGATATATCTCTTAAAACACAAATCCGAAGTATTTGAAAAATTTGTAGTATTTTGTAATATGATCAAAAACCAATTTGAAGCAACCATTAAAATCTTTAGATCCGATTCGGGAGGAGAGTTCATGTCTAATGAATTTCACAAATTTATTGAAACTAATGGTATTATTCATAAAAAATCATGTACTAAAATACCTCAACAAAATGGTCTAGCGGAAAGAAAAAATAGGCATATTATTGAAACTTGTAGAACTATGCTAATTGCTAGTAAGGTTCTTAAATTCTTATGGGTCGAAGCTATTCTTACCGCCGTATACCTTATAAATAGAATGCCTTCATCTAATCTTGAGAATACTTCACCTTTCGAAAAATTGTACATCTCTCCATATTATGAAAGACTTAGGGTTTTTGGATGTAGATGTTTCGTGTATACGGACAAGAATGACAAATTGTCACCTAGAGCTATTGAATGTGTCTTCCTTGGTTATGACATTGACAAGAAGGGGTATAGGTGTTTTGATCACATAAAAGACAAATTGTACGTGTCCAAGGATGTAAAATTTTTTGAGAATGATATTTATTATGAGTCCAAATCCTTGGAAAATTCGGAACCTTTCATTCCTCAAGATGCTTTTGAGCTAGAAGAAGATAATGATTGTGACTCAATAGATCATCAAGAAGATCATGTTGGAAACAATGACATTTCACACACCACTATTGATACTCGGTCAATTGTCGAACCCTTCCCCTCACATTATACAAGACGACCTAGAGAAACCAATGAAGTCCACATGAAACCTGATATTACAAGATTTGAACCCAGGGTTTCAAGACCTCCTCAGCGATTTGTGTCTTATGAATCTTTTGAACCACAATGAAGAAATTTGATTGCCACCCTTCGTCAAGTTAAAGAACCTAGGTTCTATCATCAAGCTAAAGGTATTCCAGAATGAGAAGGTGCAATAAAAGATGAACTCAACGCCCTAGACAAGGCTCAGACATGGATAGTTGCACCCATGCCAAAAGATAAGAAAGTCATTGGATGTCGATGGGTATATAAAATCAAAACTCACAGCAATGGTCACATTGAGAGATCCAAGGCTAGACTAGTTGCTAAAGGTTATGCCTAAGAATATGGAATTGACTATGATGAAACCTTTGCCCCAGTAGCTAGAATGACCACAATTAGAATTCTCATAACCATTAGTGCAATTAAGCAATGGAATATATATCAACTTGATGTTAAGAATGCTTTTTTGAACGGTTACTTGAATAAAGAAGTCTACATGAGTCCTCCTCCTGGGGTCACTCTCCCTCTTGGTCATGCTCTTAAATTACGAAAGGCTTTGTATGGACTGAAACAAGCTCCAAAAGCTTGGTTTGATCGATTTGAAAAATTCATGCATTTGCATAATTTTATGGCTTGCTATACTGATACTGCATTGTTTGTTCAAAAAACAAAATCTGGTATTGTTATCTTGCTTTTGTATGTGGATGACATGATCATCACTGGAAGTGATGAAGTGGAAATTGCTGAAGTTAAATTTAATCTACATCACGAATCTGATATGAAAGACTTGGGCTTGCTAAATTACTTTTTGGGTATTGAGATACCAAAAATAGTTGTGGATACTTTATGTCTCAAACAAAGTTTGCTACCGATATTGTTGAAAGATTCGGTATTACAGATACTAAGGTTGTTGACACACCTGAAGTCCTAGGCACTAAACTGCGTGCCACTGATGATGAGAAATTAGAAGATCCCACCCCTTATCGACAGCTCATAGGTGCACTCACCTATCTCACCATTACTAGACCAGACATTTCTCATGCTGTACACACAGCCAGTCAATTTCAACAGGCACCTACCTCTGTTTATATGAGTGCTGTCTTGCGAATTATTCGATATATTAGAAACATTGCCCACAAGGGGGTCCTCTTAACTTCCTCTTCATCTTTTGATTTATCTATCTATACGGATGCTGATTGGGGTGGAGATGTCAACAATAGACACTCTACGACTAGTTTTTGTATTTTTTTAGGTGAATCTCTTGTTTCCTGGAAGTGCAAAAAGCAACAGAAGGTGTCCCTCTCATCCACAGAAGCCGAGTATCGAGCCATGGCTACAGCTGTGATGGAGATTTCTTGGATCACAGCCCTTCTAGCAGACATGGGCATCTATGTCAAACACCCGACCATCATATATTGTGACAATAAAAGCGCCATGTACATTGCCTCCAACAACACTTTTCATGAGAGGACAAAGCACATCGAGATGGATTGTCACTTTGTTCGTGAAGAGTGTCTAAATAAGAAGCTCTCCCTTTGCTATGTCACATCTGAGATGCAACTCGCAGACTTCACCAAATCTCTTTCATCTTATCGATTTAAGTTTTTGCTAGACAAACTTTCAGTGTATACCCCGTAAGTTTGAGGGGGGGTGTTAATGTGTAATAGGATACGGGCCACTAGGGCCCGTGCAACCCACGTATGAAGCAGGGGCTAGGGCTACCATGGCCCTGGCCACCACCGTTGGGAGCTCCAACGGCTAGTAGCCGTTGGAGCTGCCCCCAACGGCTAGTGCTGGCTGGCCAGTACTAGCTTGTTTCCTTCCTCCTCTTGTTGCTTACTGCCATTACTAGCTTGTTTCCTTCCTCCTCTTGTTGCTTACTCTCACACCTCATGTTGTCTATATATACTCCATCAATTCATGAATAAAGTATGCAGTCTTGTACTGCTTTCTGACTTGTTTTGTATACGCTTCTGCTCTTGTTTGTTATTCTTGAAGAACGATATTCGAGATTGAATGTTATTTGACTCTTGGCGACTTGGTGATCTTGATTCGTGCAACATCAACCTTCGATCATTGACAAATATTTACAAGCAATTGCATCTGTCATTGCTTGAAAATGAAAACTATTTGCTGCATTAAATGGAATGCATGATAAGAGGGCATCCTGTATCCTGATCATGCAGTTGTTCTAAAGCCATAGCAACACGAATTTCAGGTTGAGCACCAGGTGTAGTGAAAGGAGGAAAGAACAAATGTATGCAAGAAGAAGCTCTTCTTCTACTCCTTCTTGAACTTCCTCTTCTACCACCGTCAAAGTCTTCAGCAACCCTCTTTCCCCTGCTAGGTGCTCGTGAACTGCTACTACCAACTTCTGTTCTAGCATCTGAAGGCAAACTATCAATGAATCCAACTCTACTGGCAGTAGCATCATCAGTTTCTTTAAACATCTCAAAATCATCTTTTTGTTGTCTCCTTTCCTGTATACTCTCAATCATCTGCAAGCATTGCCATCTAATACCTTCTGGCAAACTTCTAACTGAACCTGTGCATAGAGCAACTTCTTTCCTGGTCCTTGCTAGGTGGTGTTTCAACCTTGAAATTCCACCACTAACCACCTTTTCACAAAATAAGCATTTGATCTTTAACCTGGAACCCTCAACTGGTATACCCCACTGCCATGCCAGATCATCAGACCGAGAATGGGAGTCTCTATCACCCCTTCCTGCCATCTTCAATAGAGTACTTTAATTCAAACAAAAACATGAAAATAAAAGAACTTCGTAAATCCCTAATCTTCAAATAACACTCAAATGGAGTGTCTCCCACTTCATGAATGTAATAAAAATCGTATACACACACTTAATAACTTCATATTTTGTTATTAAAAAAAAAATGAAATAACACAAAAAAACAACAAATATAATGGAAAAAAATAAAGAAAAACATAAAAAATATACAAAAACCCGAGTTAGGAGGCTTGCACGGACACTGTAGGCCACGATTTTAGAGCTTTGAACACTAAGAAGGCAAAAACCGGCTCTTAGGGAGCTTAAGGGACTCAAAAGGAGAGAGGAAACCCGCAAAAAATGCGGGTTTCCATACTATACAGCTTGGCGTATCATATACGATACGTATTGTACAGGACGATACGGTGCGATATGGATAACATTGGCTCATAGAATTTCATTTTCATGGTTGCATAACTCTTAAGCTTATTAGAGCTTATGCTAATCTCTCCCTAAATAACATTCGTTGACACAAGAAACAATCTTTTGCTATGCCAAATTGAAACACTTGTTTTGATACTATTATCATTTTTGTTTGGTATCTAAAAATTCTTAGCTTTTCTACAGGCATGTGTTCAATATAAAAAGGAACGGTACCTGGATGCTCTAGAACTATATAAGGTGTGCTTTGCAGATAAATTATGGTTTACTGTTGTTGGATTCAGTGGTTATAACTGACAAAACTTGCTTGTTATACTTTCAATAAGAGGGCATTGCAAGCATATCCTAACTGTCCTGGAGCAGTACGACTGGGCATAGGCTATTGCCGGTACAACTTGCGTCAGTTTGATAAAGCTAGGCAAGCATTTCAACGTGTTCTGCAGGTAAATGAAAAAGACTGACATTGCTTCCCACTTATGCTTATTGATCTCCGTTTTTTCCTGGTCCAAAAGTGAAAATCTGGATGTGCTTTTTGGTTGTATTGTTATGTTAGTTGGATCCTGGGAATGTTGATGCACTTGTGGCGCTTGGAGTTATGGATTTACAGACAAATGAAGGTAATATTGCAAACAAAACCAGTGACTATCTTTTAGATATTTAGTATATAGCATGTGGCATGAGTAATTGTGTCTTATGCATCTTCATGTAGGGCGCTTCCCTGCATAAGTAGTGTATCTGTTTCCTGTGATTAATTGGGGAAATGTATGTTGTAGTTCATGGCATACATAGAGGAATGGAGAAGATGCAAAGAGCATTCGAGATATACCCATACTGCCCCATGGCTTTGAACTACCTAGCAAATCACTTCTTCTTCACTGGACAACATTTTCTTGTGGAGCAGCTAACAGAAACTTCACTGGCTGTGAGCAACCATGGTCTAATGAAGGCCCATTCTTATTATAATTTAGCAAGGTCTTATCATAGCAAGGTGCTGTAGTATAATCTATATCACTCTTTGCTTTCTTTCTTCTGAATTTGGACATTTTCAACGAGTTTTCCTGTCATAGTTCTCAATATTTAAGGTTGGATTGATGCAGGGAGATTATGAAAAAGCTGGTTTCTATTATCTGGCATCTGTTAAGGAAATCAGCAAACCACAAGATTTTGTGTTGCCCTATTATGGTTTGTAACTCATTCTTTCTTATCCATTTATTTCTTTAATATTTTTTTCTATAGACATTACTATTATTTTCTTCTTTCAAAAAATTAGCTTCATTTTCTCTTGCTGAATGTTTCCAACCAAAACCAAGAAGTGGATTGTTAGTCACCATTGTGCAGTATCTTGTATCATATTGATGTTTACCTACAAAATAAGCGAATCATATTTTTTATTGTTTCCTTCATGCACCTTTGAGTTCCTCTGCCGATTTTGAAGTGTTTGTCGTCTAATTTCTCGCACTTTTTTACCAAAGCTCCATTAGGTCACCTATCTGAATGTCTAAACCACCGTAAGTGTGTCCACTGAGTTTATCTTTTTTGTTGCCACACACACTTCTTCTCTAATAACCTCATTGTGGATCTGGTATTTGCTTGTTTGAGGACACATACAACTGAAAACATCATTTCTCATTTAATCCCTAAGAGTTGTTGCTTTGAATTCAAGTACTAAGTTACTAACTGTACATGCTTAGTTGATGAGTCACTAAAGTTCCTTGAATATACTTCTTTTTGTAGAAAATCTGATTTATTACTATTAAGGATCTGTGTAGGCTTGGGACAAGTCCAGTTAAAGTTGGGAGATTTTAAAAGTTCTCTTTCAAATTTTGAGAAGGTGTTGGAAGTCTATTCAGAAAATTGTGAAAGCCTGAAAGTAAGCAGAATGTTTTTGCCATGACTTTTACCCTTATCTTTTCTCTGTTCCTATTGCACTTTTTTGTTCTTGTAGTTTGTCTTTTTCCTGAGTTTATTGATGTTGCAGGCAGTTGGGCATATTTATATCCAGCTTGGGCAGATGGACAAGGCTTTGGAAACATTTCGAAAGGCTACAAGGATTGATCCACGTGATCCACAGGTTGGCCATTTTCTTTTATCTGCTTTACCTTCTCATGTTTTCCTTTTTTATTCATTTCAAGGCCTAATAATTATCATATACTGTAGTAAAAAATGAACATTAATGAGAAAAGTTATTATATTTGCATCCCCTCTTTCGATGGCAAATATGAAGTGTGACTGACAAACAAGAATGGGCCAATGAAGTGTTTCGTGGGCCAATGGTCATATTGTTGCTGGTTAGTTATGGTCATCATATTCTGCATGTGGTTCATCCCTACTGTATATAATTGTTGGCATGGCCTACTGTATATAATTGTTGTCATGGCTGTTGATTATCTGATCTCCTTTAGATAAGTGAGTCATGCCTGATTTGATTTTTATGTATATAAGACGTAGCAAAGCTGTTTGTTGGTTTTTCCAATTTAAGATAATTAAGGCTATCGTATTTACATAGCTTGAGCTATTTTACGACTAGCAAATTATGACAATTGTGTTTTTTAGTTTTGGTGACCCAATTTGTGCCTAATGAGGAAAATCTGATCGATGTTTTGGTGTACTTGACTTTTCTTTTCGAAACATCCTGCCCCTGTTTGTCTTAGTAACATCATAGTATCATCTGCTAATGCTCTGAAACGTATATTCTGTTGCAGTATTCAAGAGAACGATCTTGAAGCTGTTCCCTTCAGTGTTGTTCTTATTGAATTTATGTTCATTCTCTTTATGTATGCACACATAGATGCATACAGATGTACAAGCATATCCATACATATTCTCTCAAATAATTATTCCATATCGTCCAGGCCTTTTTGGAGCTAGGTGAACTACTAATTTCCACCGACACTGGAGGTGCCCTTGATGCTTTCAGAACTGTGAGTGTTGGATAGTTGGTCTCTCCCTTATTTTCTCTTGTCCATATTTACTCTTCGTCTGGACGGAGGAAGGATGATTGCACTTATCTTGTTTGTGTTCATATTTTACTATAACCACAAGTCTAACATCTATTAGTTATGCACTATTAAGTTTCCAAGACTTTTTGCATTGTATCATGGATCTACTGATTTGATGTTTATTGTGTTATGTATTTCTCACTCTCCCTCCCTCTCTCTCTCTGTGGATCAGTAGCCATGGGCTATGTATTCATGGATGAAATAGCCTATGTCTGGCTCAGCCTAACGACAAACCCTGTTTTTTTTTCACTGTTTCCTTTCTAGTTATTGCTTCAACATTTTTAGCAACTTGGGAGAATCCTGTTTTTTGAGGGCCAAAAATCTCATAATTTCCTTGATTTACTCCCAAACAAAATATTATCTTTGTGGATTATGCTGGATTATTCCCAATTAGCCTCTACACTAGCCTGCAGAATACAGGAATATTGTTGAAATAATTCATTAACTGAAGTGATTGAAGAATCTCTCCATCCTTAGAGGGCACTTTAGACAGGGGCGTTTGTTTGTCTGATGAGACTCCTTTCCTTGCCTCATGTATTAGATGGGATTTCCAAAAGGATAGATCTTGTTAGCCTGTGAATTGGGTCAAACAGCTCCAGTTGCGGAGATATCTCGCTGGTTTCCAGTTAGCTATTTATGGATGTACGTAAATCACAATACGATGGATAACTGGTTGAACAAATAAATTGCTATATGGTGGTAGTCAAAATACACCTCTTTTGCGCAGATAGGGTTACACTTATTTATCAAAGTTTGTCAACTACACTAGCATAGATCATTTGATATATCCCATGCCAATGAAACAGAGTGAGGTTGGAGGAAACTAAGACGTCTTTTTAAAAAAAAAATAAAGACAGCTCTCTTGGATACCAAGCGGGCTGGAAATAGTATGCAAACCTTGGACAAAAGGGGTTTCATGATAAGGAGGTTAGAGTTTGGATGGAACCTGCAGTTTGAGGCTCATGATGCTCTGGCTTATGGGAAGGTCAGGTTATCAGGTTCAATGATCTTTGACAAGATATACCAAAGTTAGGAATGGAGACTCGGGGCTTTTGTGTATTATTTTTCTGCTTCTACCTCTAAGGTCAATAACTACTCATTATCTCCATCTTAAAATTAAAGAACAGTTAAAGGGGCATTCTACTATAGCTCGTCATCTCTTAATGTTCAATGATAAAGAAATCATTCACTATTATCTATTCTGTTACCTTTTCGTTGAGTAGTATTTGACATGCAGCATATAAAAAACACATGGCTATAGGAAAAAACAGTGGAAAGTATGTGAGAAGCTGTAATTGGTAGAAGTATAGAGGAAGTCAGATTCCTATAATGATTTTAAGTGGATTATATTTTCCAAATTGTGTATAACTTTGTTTTAAGGGTCTTGCACCAGCCTTTGTGAGTTTCTTACTATGTAAAATTCTCATCATGCCTGTTAGAAATATAGGTATGAATCAAACATTATTCAATCATATACTCCATACAATCAGCCACATAAGTTTTTTTTATTGAATGCAAGGTAAGTATTTATAGAGAGAGAGAGAGGACTGAAAGTCAGCAACATTCAACTGCTAATTTCTGAAGATAGCCGTAGGAGAGCCCAACGGCTAATCAAGTACCCATATGGCTCCCTGGTGGCCTGGGTCTGTTGGGACTTATGAGTCCTATTGGTTGAACCTTATTACATTTTAACACCCCTCCTCAAACTGACAGTGTTTTTATGAAAGTTTGTTTCAATCCTTCATTGTATGAACTCACACTGATTGTTTCAAAAGGAGAATATTCAACTGAAAGAATCTTTTTGAAGCCTCAGCCTTGTGATCTATCTTAAAACATACCTATAATAAAACTTATAGAATTAATCCTCTATACAAATATTAGGATCCCATTACTCCAAACATGAAAACCTATGTTTTAAAAGAAGTTCTTTAATGGAAAACATTGATCATTTAAGTAGGATTGTCAAATACAATAACAACAACAACAACAACTAAGCCTTTTCCCATACTAGACGGGGTCGGCTACATGGATTCTTTGTTTCCACAGATCCCTATCGTGTGCCATGTTAGCAGCTAACTCACAATAAGCTAGATCATTATTTATTGTTTCTTTCCAACACTTTTGTGGTCGTCCTCTACCTCTTTTAATACTTTCCAAATTTAGTTTTTCTAACCTTCTTACAGGTTCTTCTTTTGATCTTCTTTCTATATGTCCAAACCATCTTAAACGATGTTCTCTCATTTTATCCTTTATTGGTGTCACCCCTAATTTGTTTCTCATAACCTCATTATGTATACGGTCTTTTCTTATATGACCACTCATCCATCTCAACATCTTCATTTTTGTCATAGACATCTTTTGTACATGTTGATGATTAACTCCCAACACTCAAAACCATAAAACATGGCATGCCTAATTGCTGCTCTATAATATTTACCCTTTAACTTTAATGGTATCTTCTTATCACAATGCTCCTCTCCATTTTAACCAACTTGCATTAATTTTATGCATAACATCTCCATCGATTCTTACATCACTCTGAAAAATTGACCCTAGGTATTTAAAACTTTCCTTTTGGGGGATGCAATGTGTGCCAATTTTAATTTCTATGTCCTCTAAAGCAACCAAATGATCAAACTTACATTTCATATATTCTGTCTTTGTTCTACTAAGTCGGAGGCCTTTGCTTTCTAATGTTTCTCTCCTTAGTTCCAATTTTCTATTAACTTTTTCCTTAGACTCCTCCACTAATACAATGTCATCTGCAAATAACATACACCAAGGTACTTCATCTTGAATATGTTTTGTTAACTCATCCATCACTATTATAAATAAGTATAGACTTAAAGTTGATCCTTGATGTAACCCAATATTAACTTCAAAGAAGTATGTCGTTCCTTCATGAGTCCTCACACATGTTTTTGACTTGTCTCGTATAAGGTTAATGTATGTGAATGGGATACCCCTTTTTTCCAAAGTTCTCCAAAGAACCTCCCTCGGTACCCTATCATAAGCTTTTTCTAGATCAATAAATATCATGTGAAGGTCTATCTTTTTTGCTCTAAAATGTTGCATAAGACGTCTCAAAAGGTGAATCGCCTCAATAGTAGATCTGCCTGGCATGAATCCAAATTGGTTCTCTGTTGTACTTGATACTTATCTTAACCTACGTTCGATAATTTCCCATAATTTCATAGTATGACTCATTAACTTATACCTCGATAATTCGCACAATTTTGAATGTCTCCCTTGTTCTTATATATGGGTATAAGTGTACTTGCTCTCCATTGCTCGGACATCTTTTGGTTTTTCCATATTTTATTAAATAGTCTTGTGAGCCAAGTGATTCCTATTTCTCCTAGTATTTTCCAAACTTCTATAGGAATATTATCTGGTCCTACCGATTTACCACCCTTCATATGTTTAAGAGCCTCTTTGTCTTCGTTCTTTTGAATACGTTGGTAAAAATTATAGTTTATATACTTTTCTGATTTGCTAACTCTCTTAAGCTAATACTAACATCTTTATTTTCATTAAAAAGCTTATAAAAATAGTTTTTCCATCTATTTCTTATATCATCATTTGCCACTAGAAGTTTTTCATCATCATCTTTAATGCATCTAACATAACTAAGATCTTTAGTTTTCTTATCTCTAGCCCTAGCTATCCTAAAAACATCTCTTTCAACCTCTTTTGAGTTGATTTTTTTATATAAGTCCTCTTAAATTTTAGCTTTTGCTTCACTAACGGCCTTTTTCGCTTCCTTCTTTGCTTTCTTATAAGCTTCTAAAGTTTCACTAGTTTTCTTAGCATAATGTAATTTGTAACATGCCCTCTTTGCCTTGATTTTATTTTGTACTTCACTACCAAGCTTCTTTTTGTGCCGGTACACCTCCCTTAGATACCCCTAACACATCTTTCGCCACTTTCCTAATATGTATAGCCATATTGTTCCACACAAGGTGTGCCAACATAATTCCAAACATCTTCTTGAAGGACTTTTTGTTTAAATATATCTTCTTTCTCGCTTTTGAGGTTCCACCATTTAGTTCGAATAGCTCGATGCACTATTTTCTTCTTTGTCCATTTTTTATTTGTAAATCCATAACTAAAAGTCGATGTTGGATGGTTAAGCTTTCTCCTGGAATTACCTTACAATCTTTACAACATGCTCTATCTTTTTTTCTACAAATAAAATAATCAATTTGTGTTTGTGATAAGCCACTCTTATAAGTAATTAAATGTTCATCTCGTTTTTTGAAGATTGTATTGACTATAAAGAGATCAAATGCCATAGCAAAATTTAAAATCTCCCTACCTTCCTCTTTTATATCCCCAAAACCAAAGTTTCCATGAATCCCTTGATATCCTAATGTCTCTTTACCGACATGTCCATTTAAATCTCTTCCTAAACAAATCATCTCTCTTTGTGGAATCTTTTGAAACACCTTATCTAAATCTTCCCAAAATACTGTCTTTATACTATCTTCTAGTAATACTTGGAGTGCGTAAGCACAAAATATATTGAAACCCTCTGCTCCTAACACTAATTTCAACATCATGATTTTGTCACCATATCGTTGTATGTCTACTACACTCTCCTTTAAATCTTTATTTATGATAATACCAACTCCGTTTCAAGCATTTTCTTTACTTGAGTACCATAATTTAAAATATGTATCCTCTATCTCCTTTGCTTTTTTTGCAACCCATTTTGTCTCTTGTAAACATAGACTATGAATCTTTCTTCTAATCATAGTATCTACCACCTTCATTAGCTTACCCGATAATGTTATGATATTCCAAGAACCAATACGAAACTTATTATCTATGACTAACTTCCTTACCCCCCGTATCCGTCCATAATCAAAATGCGGAGACCCTCTCTGAAAAATTTTCACTACATTCGGGCGACAATGTAGCGGGACTAACTTCTTTACCCACACCCGTCCATGATGTGGGAACCCTCTTTGCAATTGATTCACTACATTTAGGCGAAAATGTAGTGGCCCTTGTTTACTTATTACTTCATTCAGGCTCTGCAGCACGTCGCTAGGGGGAGACACCCCAAAGCAATGCTGATAATTTTTGTAATCAATGTTATAAAAATTCGACGAAGTTTTACGTTGGCTGTCGGAAGCCTAACACAACCCTCCTCCTTTATCCGGTCTTGGGACAGACAATGCAAGGGTGATCCCTTACATGGGCGGATTTAAGTAGGATTGTCAAATATAACAAATAATTGAATTAATCACCACAAACTCGTAATATTACAAAAAATCATTGGTATATAAGTTTTAAGGCTAAACTCAAACCATCCAAATCAAACAAGTGTTAAGGCTGAGCTCAAACCATCCAAATCAAACAAATGCGAAGACCCTTAAATAACTCACAATTTCAAACGTGATTTTATGATTCTAAGAATAAGATAATCCACCAAGATGATCAAAAAATGTTTTAAAGATTTATAATCAGCTTACAATAATCTTTTCAACATAAAATAATTGTCTAAAAAAACAAGAATTTTTTGAATGAAATTTTTATCAAAAGTTTTAAAGATTTATAATCAACTTGGAAGAATCTTTTCAACACAAAATGTTTGTCTCAAAAAATAAGAATTCTTTGAATGTAATTTTTATCATTCGCATAAAATGCTGAAAATATTGCAAATGAATAGTCAATACTCAAGGCAAAACTCTTTTTATGCATTATTTTTTAATACTTATATCAAACACAAGGTTATGAAGATAACAATAAGGGCATTTTCAACATTAACTCATCTCCAACCATTAACCAACAACGAAGCACCTTAATCTCAAAGGTATTTAACAAAAGGCCAAAAAACATGATATATAGCCACAACACAGAGATCTTAATCACGTGAAAATGCAACTTCAAAGTTATCAAGATCACAAATTATCAAATATCAATAAGTGCATCTTCAAACATTAAATGATCTCCAACCAATAACCAATAATACGAAGCACCTTAATCACAAAGGTCTTCAACAAAAGGGCAACAAAAGTGACATATAGCCACAACACGAAGATCTTAATCATACAAAAAGATGCAACTTATTGTCTAACAAACATTTGATCCAACAAATATGAAAAATAAACAAGTTGAAAAACTTAAATTTAAATACCAAGTAAGATCAAATTGGATCTAGACATAGCTTTAGGTCTAGATCTGGTCTAACAAGAATCTTATATTTAACATAGAACGGGTCTTGATACATGACCATATCCATGACCCGACTACATATAAACACCCATCTCTTTTTGCTTACAAAATAGAGTTGAAGCTCGTCCTCTCCCGTCCTGTGAAACATACCTAAACAAGCATCAAGAGACTACCATCCTCGCCGCATCGGATTGCTCGAGCACTGTCTCGCCATCGCCCTTGGCCATAACCTCTCCTCCTCTTCCTCCCCTCTTTCTTCCATGTTGTATCCCTAAAAAAGAACACCAGTCGACGGACTAGTCCAACCTTTCTCTCTTTCATCAAATGACCGGATGATTGGATGATCATGCTTGTCCGATCCCTCGAGCCGGTGGACCTAAAGATAATCGATAAGGGAGGTGTGACAATCAAACCATTCCTCCTCCTTGATCTTGTTCGTCTGTTCAAGGAAGGGGCGAGCATCCACCACTAGATCCAACGCCATTACCATGATCGATAACTCGTCGTCGTTAGTCCCTTCCATTGATTTCTTTCTCCTTCGATTTTTCCTCTTTCTTCTTTTCTCTTTACCTCCTCAATGAACCACCAACACCAAGCTGCCATCAACCATTATGCTGCTGCCTTTTTTCAATTCCCATTTAATTTCCCTACAAATAAAGACAAAGGGAAAAAGCTCCATTACTGCCATCATCCTTGACACGATCGACTTTGGCCAAACTAGTCGACGACACCATCGGTATGGGCCTCCATTGCTACCGACATCCTTCATCTGTATCCAATCGCCTCGTCGTGGCCCTACTGCCATCGTTGCTGCCATTTAGGCTCTAATACCATGTTAGAAATAGAGGTATAAATCAAACTTTATTCAATCATATAATCCATACAATCAGCCATAAAGGCTTTTTTTTATTGAATGCAAGGTAAGTATTTATAGAGATAAGGAGAGGAGTCGAAGTTAGCAACATCCAATTGTTGGATTCTTAAGATAGTCGTTGAAGAGCCCAATGACTAGTAAAGTAGCCGTTGGGGCCCTTGGTGGCCTGAGTCAACTCGGACCTGATTACAAATAGAAACTTATGGGCCCTATTGGCCCTACCCTATTACTTTTAACAATGACTTTTTTACAAACCCTTTTTGCCCAATGAATGTCTATCTCTTTTTTGTCAGTTTAGGAGATGGTGCTTTTTGTTATGGTTTTATTCTTGCCAATTCATTGTTAGTTGGTGGCAGACTTAAACTCATTATGCTAAAATTGTTGAACAGGCACGTGGTCTTCTGAAAAAAGCAGGCGAAGAAGCAACAATTGATCTACTAAACAACATTGGCGTGCTTCATTTTGAAAAGGGCGAGTTTGAGGTTTGACGAGATAGAATCTCTTTGTTTCTATTATCATATGTGACGTCCTAATTCACTGTATAATTTGTTGACTGCATGGACCTTTGGTTTAGGTCGTTGATTCGAAATGGAAATGCTAATGACTATATTTTTCATTTTGATTTTTCACATGCCTTAAATGCTGATGTTTAGTTAATTGCTTTTGGTCAGTTGGCTGAGCAAACATTTAGGGAAGCACTTGGTGAAGGGATTTGGCTTTCTTTCATGGATGGGAAGATACAATCCCCAAGCATGGATCCGGCATTATCAGCTGTGCAGCACAAGGATATGAAAATTTTTCAACAACTTGAAGAAGATGGTATTCTCCTTGAGCTACCGTGGAACAAAGTAACAACTTTATTTAATCAGGCTAGATTATATGAGCAAATACATGACATGGAAAAAGCTAGTTTTCTGTACAGGCTGATCATATACAAGGTCTCCCTCTCTCTCTCTCTCTGTGCATGTGATGTGGGTGCATGCATACATGTGTGTGCGTGTCTGTATATATTATCATGGTTCAGGACATCAATATTATATTGGTGGTGTCAATTCTTATTGATTTAACTGCCAAATGCTGGATCTCATGTTATGGATGTCTTTGCATTGTTTCTTATGTAAGAAAGTTTTATCAATTGTGTGCACCATAGATGAATGAACAATGACTCAAAACAACTCATGAAGAGATCATGCTTTAAAAATGGCCGACGTTTTAATGTTTTAAATTTTATCAAAATTGAAAGTAGTGAAAGATGTATTAGGGGTATCTAAGGGAGGTGTACCGGCACAAAAAGAAGCTTGGTGGTGGAGTGAAGTAGTACAAAATAAAATCAAGGCAAAGAAGGCATGTTACAAATTACATTATACTAAGAAAACTAGTGAAACTTTAGAGACTTATAAGAAAGCAAAGAAGGAAGCGAAAAAGGCCATGAATGAAGCAAAAGCTAAAATTTGGGAGGACTTATATAAAAAACTCAACTCAAAAGATGCTGAAAGAGATATTTTTAGGATAGCTAGGGCTAGAGATAAGAAAACTAAATATCTTAATTATATTAGATGCATAAAAGACGAGGATGAAAAAAATTCTAGTGGCAAATGATCATATAAGAAATAGATGGAAAAACTATTTTTATAATATTTTTAATAAAAATAAAGATGTTAGTATTAGCTTAGGAGAGTTAGCCAAATCAGAAAAGTATATAAATCATAATTTCTATCGACGTAATCAAAAGAATGAAGTCAAAGAGACTCTTAAACATATGAAGGGTGGTAAATCGGTAGAACCAGATAATATTCCTATAAAAGTGTGGAAAATACTAGGAGAAATAAGAATCACTTGCTCAAAAGACTATTTAATGAAATATGGAAAAAACAAAAGATGCTCAAGGAATGGAGAGCAAGTACACTTATACCCAGTGTTGTCTGACACGTATCGTATCGTGTATCGCTGGGCTCCACGATACGGGCGTATCGTATCGTATCGTACTTTAATATTAAAATAATACAAAAATTAATTAAAAATCAATAAAAATTAGTAAAAAATTGAAACAAATCACAAAAAATCCAGAAAAAATCAGGAAAAATCTGGTAATTGCTTTAAATTTATATAATATAAGTTTAGTACAGATTGAGCATTCAACATTGAATAATTGCATCCAAATTTACATATTTTGAATCCAAAAAATGAAATACAGACACAGTTTACAGTTACATTACATACAATGTTACATTTTACAAATTGTAATCAGGATCATCAACTAAATAATCTTCATCTTCTCCTTGTTGCAGATCCTCCTCCTCATCATCAACGACACCTTCAAAATCAAATTCTTCATCTCCATGATGTTGTTGCGCTCCTTCCAAATTAATTCAGGCAACATCTTCTTCAGTTAGGAGGGCATTTTCTTTAGTGTCTTCCATAACCCAATCTTCTAATATATCAAAATTATCCAAACTTATTGGATCAAACTGACTTTCTTCTCTATTTATTTTTTTTAATTGCCTATGACGCAAACAAAGATAAACAATTAGTAAATAATATTAATAATTGGAGACTGAAGTTAAACAATATTGAATTGAAAATTTGAAAGTAATACAACATTACCTTTCACGAAGGTGCATGTTACAACGAATATAAACCAAATCATTAAGTCTTTTGTGTTCCAACCTGTTGCGCTTCTTTGTATGGATGTGTTAAAAAACACTCCAATTTCTTTCACAACCTGTTGCACTACAGGTTTGACTTAAGACTCTCACTGCAAAATCTCTAAGGTTTGGACAATCAATTCCAAACCTGTTCCACCAAACATCTGTAGAAAAAGACAAACATTAGAGACATAATCCACAGTAACGTAAGATGAAACTTAAATATGAAAATAAACAATTTACTTGGATGCATCGTAGTGCGGTTGCGAATTGCAACAGGCAAACCCATCAAGTGAAGAGCATTATCATATATCTCCATCTCGATGTATAACATATGGTGTACTCTCATCAAGGACTAATTTGTCGATACAATCAATGATTCCTCGATTAACCTCACCGTTCCTTTTGAAGGTTGTTGAGTACCTGAATGATGGGTTTAGATAGTAGGCTGTTGCATGAATAGGCTGATGCAATTATTTATTCCATCTACTATCAATTATTTTCCACACGGGCACGTAATCTCTCTTTTTTCCATTAAAGTTATTTATGATGGCTTCTTTTGCCCTATCCATGGCTTCATAAAGGTAACCCATAGATGATTTCTCCTCGCTGTCAGCCAATCTCAAAAATTTCACTAAAGGATAGGTAATTTTTAATAATCTAACACATGCATTCCAAAATGAACTTCTAAAAACTGTTTCTGCAATCTCATTCAACTTTCTATTTCTTCTGTTCCGAGGCAACTCTACAAATTGTTACCACTCATCTGAGGAGAACATTCTCTTCAAAGTTTGCTTCTGTCTCACAATACTCTGTACAGATAAAAAGTTTGTTGCGAACCGAGTTGCAGCTGTTCAAAGAAGCTTTGCACTTTCTGTATATCTTCTCATCATACACAAGAAATGGGTGGTTGTAAATGAATTTTGCAAATATCTTGGTAACACTCAGTTGTTGCCTTTATTTCATCCATCTCACCAATGTCCTCAAGGATAGATCTAAACAATGGGCTGCACATGGTGTCCAGTAGAAAGTCCCATAAATATGAGCTAACTCCTTCCCAGCTGCTTTGTAGTTAGTTGCATTATCTGTAATCAATTGGACTACATTCTCCACCCCAACCTCCTGTATAACCTTATCAAATTCCTGTCGTAGGATCTCTGTAGTGTGCCTCTCCTTTGACATATCTAGAGATCTCAAAAACATGAGTACTTTAGGATAATATATAAGAAAGTTTAGCAATGTCCTTTCTCGCCTATCTATTCATCCATCTGCCATGATAGTGCATCCCGTTTCCTTCCACGGCTGTCTTAAAGTCGAACAGTATTGTTGCACTTCAATGACGGTCTGATCTAATATCTTCCCTCTCAACTTCTGATAAGAGGGCATCCTGTATCATGGACCAATGTTAGCAATTGCATCTGCCATTGCTTGAAAATGAAAATTGTTTGCTTCATTAAATGGAATGCATGCATCATAAAATCATCTTCCCACTGCAAGGTCTGCCTGATCATGCAGTTGTTCTGAAGCCATAGCAACACGAATTCCAGGTTGAGTACCAGGTGTAGTGGAAGGAGGAAAAAATGAATGTATGCTAGAAGAAGCTCTTCCTCTACTCCTTCCTGAACTTCCTCTTCTCCCACCTCTAAAGTCTTCAGTTATAACCCTATTTTCCCTGCTAGGTGCTCGTGAATTGCTACTACCAATCTCTGTTCTAGCATCTGAAAGCAAACTATCAGTGAATCCAACTCCAGTGATAGTAGCATCATAAACTTCTTCACACATCTGGAAACCATCCTTTTGTTGTCTCTTTTTCTGTATGCTCTCAATCATCTGCAGGCATTGCCATTTAATACCTTCTGGCAAACTTCTAACTTTGCCTATGCATGGAGCAAACTTCTTTCCTGGTTCTTGCTAGGTGGTGGTTCAACTTTGAAATTCCACCACTAACCACATTTTCACAAAATAAGCATCCAATATTTAACCTAGAATCCTTAACTAATATACCCCACTGCTATGCCGGATCATCAGACCGATAATGGGAGTCTCTACCACCCCTTCCTGCCATCTCAATGGAGTACTTTAATTCAAACAAAAACCTGAAAATAAAAGCACTTCGTAAATCCCCCAATCTTCAAATAACACTCAAATGGAGTGTCTCCCACTTCATGAATGCAATAAAAATCATATACACACTTAATAACTTCATATTTTGTCATTAAAAAAAATACAATAACACAAAAAAAATAAATATAAAGGAAAAAAAATGGAAAAAGCATTAAAAATACACCTAAATCCGAGTTTGGAGGCTTTCACGGACATCGTAGGGCACGATTTTGGAGCTTTGAAGGAGGTGAAAACCGGCTCTTAGGGAGCTTGAGGAACCCAAAAGGAGAGAGAAAACCCGCAAAAAATCATGGGTTTCGGTCGGCCGGGGACCCTTTATAAGGGTCACAGGGCGTATCACCCGTATCGTACGATACGGTGCGATATTCTATCATTTGCGATACACTTACCTGCACGATACGGATAACACTGATTATATAAGAATAAGGGAGACATTCAAAATTGTGTGAATTATTGAGGTATCAAGTTAATGAACCATACTATGGAATTATGGAAAAGAATTATTGAACGTTGGTTAAGACAAGTATCAAGTACAATAGAGAACCAATTTGGATTCATGCCAGGCAGATCTACTATTGAAGTGATTCACCTTTTGAGACGTCTTATGGAACATTTTAGAGCAAAAAAGAAAGGCCTTCACATGATATTTATTGATCTAGAAAAAGCTTATGATAGGATACCGAGGGAGGTTCTTTGGAAAAAAGAGGTATCCCGTTGACATAATCTTATTTAATATCATCTGTTTAGTAGCCTCCGAGTTGGACCTTTTGAGAAAGAAAGACGCGCATAAGTGTCCTTTTCTCTATTAGCTGTTGCTGAAGATAATTCTTGTTTAGCTTTCAATCTACCATGATGCCAGGCTTGTCACATAATTACCCTAATCTCTAGATGGTTTCATACTGTTGATGTCTTCTGCAACTTGTTTGTTATGTCTAATGCCCGCCTTTCTTGGTTCCAATTGCTTTGTTGCTTATAGCCTAACAATTATGGTTGGTTTCTTCTGTTCCTTTTCCAGTATCCTGATTATGTTGATGCATACCTACGTCTTGCTGCCATGTGCAAGACTGTTAACAATCTTCAGCTGAGTATTGAATTGGTATGATGTGTCCTTGGCATGCTTTCCTCAGCTTTGAAGTGTACTACCGAGGACTTGTGTTTCTGAAGTATTTTTTTTCCATGTTCAACCTTTTTTCAGGCAAGAGAGGCATTGAAGGTGAACGGGAAGTGTCCAAATGCTTTATCTATGCTGGGAAACTTAGAACTTAAGAGTGACACTGAGTGGTTTAAAGCAAAGGATACCTTTCGAGCTGCACGGGAAGCAATGGATGGAAAAGATTCATATGCTGCAATATCTTTGGTACGTCCAGGACCAGATACATTGATATTGTGATACACATTTTTCACTGTTTGCATCCTTTGCTGATTTTTCTTTACCTTTTCCATCTGTAGCTAAATCTGTTTCACCTTCTAAACATCGACAATTTCTGGTTACTTTTTCAGGGTAACTGGAACTATTTTGCAGCAGTTCGTACTGAGAAAAAGGACCCAAAGATTGAAGCAATGCACCTTGAGAAGGCAAAGGAGCTGTATTCGAAGGTGAAGTGCAATATTCATCCATCCCTGTGCATTTGTATATTCTTACTGAAGTGCTTGCTGTTTATGGAGTACATCATTCGTTTCAATTGAAGAACTTCTGGTTGTTAAGTCTTTCATTATCATTGCGTCTTGCCATACTGCTATTTCCACAAGGGAACTTGTGGTTGTTGTCTTTGAAATGCCAAAACTTGTCCTACTAAATATTTTTAATATACATGTATGAGTGGATGGATAAGCTCTTTTGATTAGCGCCCCACTTGCATTATGCTGAAAGTTCTCCGAGTGAAAGCAAGTAGGTAAAGATTTATCTGTCTTCTCTTTGTTTTTCAATTGTATGTGCTTCCATGGGTAGAAAAAACCCTGGAACAAGCACAAAAATTATGATATTTCTCCAAGAAATACTTTTCTAATCTGTTCTCTTTATTCCTTTTTGCATGTGACTAGGTTGCCTTAGTGGCCTGATGTTTTCCAATGAAACATTAATATGGTTTATTGGTTGATTAACATACCTTTACATACCTAAAGTTGTGAGTCTCATTCATATATACACAAGCGCACGCACGCATGCACACACATAAGGCTCTCTCTATATATATATATATATATATATATATATATATATATATATAGAGAGAGAGAGAGAGAGAGAGAGAGAGAGAGAGAGAGAGAGAGAGAGAGAATAGTCCACACACACTCATCCACACTTAAATCCACTTAAAGATCTCCACCGTTCAATCGGCATGATCAACAGTGGAGTTTTAATTTAAAAAAGTACAAAAGGTACTTTTTGTTTTTAAATTCAAATGCCCACCATTGATCATTGATCATGCCGATCAAATGGTGGAGATCTTTAAGTATATTTGAGCATAGATAGGTGTGTGAATATAGTAATCTCTCTCTATATACATACATAAATACATACGTATATTGTGATCATTGATCATGCCGATCAAATGGTGGAGATCTTTAAGTATATTTGAGCATAGATAGGTGTGTGAATATAGTAATCTCTCTCTATATACATACATAAATACATACGTATATTCCAGTCTTATGTTTGGGTGGAACCAACAAGAGGTTTTTGAACATTTTATGCTCCATTTCTTTCGTAACATTTGCAACAATGCCGTAGGTAGCTACTCTCCTTCAAGAGCAGATGGTACCTGGAATTTCATGCCAAAAACGTGATATGCATTGCAGCTACCTTGCAGAGGCAGAAGTTTGGTTATGGAGGGACGTGATAGCCACAAGAGGCTAAATAAGTTGGGAGCCCAGACATCATATTTATGTTGGAAAAATTACATTCATCTAAGAAGAACCTACAGGTGTGAGATGTCATGTTGCAATGTAGAGAAAAAATATGAGAGAAATTTATGGAGAAGAAAACTAGTTATTGAAGGGGTTTGATGAGGCTGAAGAAGTACCAATGTAATGCAAGTGGGGAGTCGAAAATGTGTCATAGATTGAAAAGTACATAGTGAAAAGTAAAGGGTGCAAGAATAGAAACTTACAATGTTGGTTGATTCTTTTTTGGTTGAGAATTGAGTAGGAACTGAGCTTGTAATGAATCTCAGTTCCAAACTATTCTTTCTAAGTGCAAACATATAAATGATAAATATAAAGGGTGCCAAGTAGTACATGGTGGCCCTGCCTTAGCAGTCTCAATACCATCATCCATGAAGATCAACAATGCATAGACGGTCTTCTTATGGTTTGTACTCGAAGATGTTAATCTCTGCAGATTTTTAACAAGACAACGTATTCAATGTGTGTCAGCCTAGAGTTTCAAAACTATTAGTTTGCTGTATTTATGGGAATACAATGATTTTGAAAACCATTCCCACCATCCCCAGCCCTTCCTTACCATGTTACTTTGTCAATTGAGAGAGTACCTTATACTGATCAGGTAGTAGTACATCTATGAAACTTTCCAGATCATTGAATTAGATTGAATTCAACAGTTTTGATAAGCTTGTTTAGTCCATTTACAATTTTGTTTGGTCTGTCATCAACCTACATTCTTAACTCTTTTCTTTGCATATGTCAATCCTTTTGATGCTTTTGATTTCTCCTCTTTAAAATAATGACATGTTTGTGTAATTCGAGAGCACATGGCGTTTCAGTTTAGATAGATGATGCATTATCTAAGAACCTGAATCTTTGTATTTCTGTATGCAACCAAAATGTGCAGGTTCTAATGCAGAAACCTGGTGACCTCTATGCTGCTAATGGTGCTGGGATTATTTTGGCTGAGAAAGGGCACTTTGATGTCTCAAAAGATATTTTTACACAGGTTAGTGGACAAAGTTTTCTTTTCTTTCACTCTTTACTTGGATTGCTTTTGTTGCTGAGAAAGACCTAAAGAATGGTGGAAGGTAATGATAATGATCTTGTTTATTTGGAGTTAAATGTGAATATGGCATAAAATCAAAGAAAATTGCAACTAGGAATCCATGTAACTGAACCCACAGTGCGACAGAAAACTTGCTTTTGGTCGTGGTAGGATTGCTTTGTTTGTTTCGATAAATTGAATCAGCTGTCCAAAATGCAGGTACAAGAAGCTGCAACGGGAAGCATCTTTGTTCAGATGCCTGATGTGTGGATAAACTTGGGTCATGTTTATTTCGCACAGGGCCAATTTACCTTGGCTGTCAAAATGGCAAGTATTAAGCTACTGACTGATTATGAATTCTCATATATGCTTTTCTCTAATACTGTTCTTCGTTAACAGTACCAAAATTGCTTGAGGAAGTTCCATTATGGCACAGATTCTCAAGTACTTCTCTATCTCGCTCGGACTCATTATGAGGCAGAACAATGGCAAGATTGCAAGAAAACATTATTGAGAGCTATTCACTTGGCACCATCAAATTACACTCTACGATTTGATGCTGGTGTGGCAATGCAGAAATTCTCCTCATCAACATTACAAAAACCAAAAAGATCTGCTGATGAGGTCAGTTGTCAAATCCATGTGGTCTCATTCTTAATGACAATTCTTCATGAATTTGTTAATGATGTGATAAAAGCAGACTTTGAACCTTTTCCGTTAATCATAAGTGACGTGGTGCAAAGCCCAAATGTAGTAATAAGTAAGCAAGGGCTACTACATTTTTGCCCGAATGTAGTGAATCAATTGCAGTGAGGGTTCCCACATCATGGACGGGTGTGGATAAAGAAGTTAGTCCCGCTACATTGCCGCCCGAATGTAGTGAAAAATTTTCAGAGAGGGTCTCCACATTTTGATTATGGACGGATGCGGGGGTAAGGAAGCTAGTCCTAGATAATAAGATTCGTATTGGTTCTTGGAATATCGGAACATTATCCGGTAAACTAACAAGATGGTAGATACTATGATTCGGAGAAAGATTCATATTCTATGTTTACAAAAGACAAAATGGGTTGGAGAAAAAGCAAAGGAGATAGAGGATACATGGCTCAAAATGGAGTTGGTATTATCATAAATAAAGATTTAAAGGATAGTATAGTAGACATACAACGATACGGTGACCGAATTATGACGTTGAAATTAGTGTTAGGATCAAAGGTTTTGAATATAATTTGTGATTACGCACCCCAAATAGGACTAAAAGATAGTATAAGGACAGCTTTTTGGGAAGAGTTAGACAAGGTGTTCCAAAAGATTCCACAAAGGGAGATAATTTGTTTAGGAGGAGATTTAAATGGACATGTCGGTAAAGAGGTATTAGGATATCAAGGGTTCATGAAAACTTTGGTTTTGGGGATATAAACGAGGAAGGTAGGGAGATTTTAAATTTTGCTATGGCATTTGATCTCTTTATAGTCAATACAATCTTCAAAAAACGAGATGAACATTTAATTATTTATAAGAGTGGCTATTACAAACACAAATTGATTACTTTATTTGTAGAAAAAAAGATAGTGTGTTGTAAAGGTTGCAAGGTAATTCCAAGAGAAAGCTTAACCACCCAACATCGACTTTTAGTTATGGATTTACAAATAAAAAAATGGACAAAGAAGAAAAGAGTGCATCGAGCTATTCAGACTAAATGGTGGAACCTCAAAAGCGAGAAAGAAGATATATTTAAAAAAAAAGTCCTTCAAGGAGATGTTTGGAATTATGTTGGTACACCGTGTGATATGTGGAGCAATATGACTATACATATTAGGAAAGTGGCGAAAGATGTGTTAGGAGTATCTAAGGGAGGTGTACCGGTACAAAAAAAAGCTTGGTGGTGGAGTGAAGTAGTGCAAAATAAAATTAAGGCAAAGAGGGCATGTTACAAATATTGATCTAGAAAAAGCTTATGATAGGGTACCAAGGGAGGTTCTTTGGAGAACTTTGGAAAAAAGAGGTATCCCATTGACATACATTAACTAACGAGACAAGTATGATGGTGCAAAAACATGTGTGAGGACTCATGAAGGAACGACATACTTCTTTGAAGTTAATATTGGGTTACATCAAGGATCAACTTTAAGTCCATACTTATTTATAATGGTGATGGATGAGTTAACAAAACATATTCAAGATGAAGTACCTTGGTGTATGTTATTTGCAGATGACATTGTATTAGTGGAGGAGTCTAAGGAAAAAGTTAATAGAAAATTGGAACTAAGGAGAGAAACATTAGAAAGCAAAGGCCTCCGACTTAGTAGAACAAAGACAGAATATATAGAATGTAAGTTTGATCATTTGGTTACTTTAGAGGACATAGAAATTAAAATTGGCACACATTGCATCTCCCAAAAGGAAAGTTTTAAATACCTAGGGTCAATTTTTCAGAGTGATGTAAGAATCAATGGAGATGTTATGCATAAAATTAATGCTGGTTGGTTAAAATGGAGAGGAGCATTAGGTATTCTTTGTGATAAGAAGATACCATTAAAGTTAAAGGGTAAATATTATAGAGCAACAATTAGGCATGCCATGTTTTATGGTTTTGAGTGTTGGGAGTTAATCATCAACATGTACAAAAGATGTCTGTGACAAAAATGAAGATGTTGAGATGGATGAGTGGTCATATAAGAAAAGACCGTATACATAATGAGGTTATTAGAAACAAATTAGGAGTGACACCAATAAAGGATAAAATGAGAGAACATCGTTTAAGATGGTTTGGACATATAGAAAGAAGATCAAAAGAAGAACCTGTAAGAAGGTTAGAAAAACTAAATTTGGAAAGTATTAAAAGGGGTAGAGGACGACCACAAAAGTGTTGGAAAGAAACAATAAATAATGATCTAGCTTATTGTGAGTTAGCTGCTAACATGGCACACGATAGGGATCTGTGGAAACAAAGAATCCATGTAGCCGATCCCGTCTAGTATGGGAAAAGGCTTAGTTGTTGTTGTAGTCAGTTCCTTAATAAGTACACTAAATTATAATGTGACATTTAATCCTACTGGTTGTATTTTTCAGGATCTTAAGACGGAGAAAATCTTTGGTCATGGTAGTCTTCAACGAGGATTATATATTCTAGAAGACAACCCTTAACATACTGTACTTATGGTATTGATGTAATTGCTGAAGACACGGAGATCCAACTTTAGCATAGTCGTTTAGGTCATTTATCCAAGCTTCAATATGTTCTTCCAAACCTTAGAGTAGAGTCAAACAAATTTTCTTTTGAAAGTGAAGTGTGCAAACTCGGGAAACACCAAAGAGCTCCTTATCCCTCCAGTGCGTCTAGGAGATCCCAACCTTTTGATCTTTTACAATCTAACATATGGATTCCTAGTCATGTTTCATCTTTGTTTGGTCAAAACAAAAGTACTTTGTTTCTTTTATTGATGATTGTATGTGTCTTAAAATTGTCTACTTAATAAAATCAAAAGCTGAGGCCTCTGCAATTTTTACTATTGTTCATAAATTTATTCTCACTCAATTTAATACTTTTGTGGAAGTTCTTCGTTTTGATAATGGAGGTGAATATATTAATGGACAATTGCGAGAATATTTACATTCAAATGGTATACTTCATCAAACATCTTGTTCATATACTCCTCAGTAAAATGGTATAGGAGAAAGAAAAAATCGGCATATTCTTGAGATAGCCAGAACTCTTCTTCTTCAACATAATGTACCTAAATCTTATTGGAGAGAAGTTATGCTTACTGTTATCTATCTAATAAATAGGATGCCTAGTAGTGCTCTTTAGGGAGATAATCCAGTAAAATGTCTTGATAGGAACTCTAAACTCTTTCATGTCATTCCCCGTATCTTTCTTGGTTATTCCCAGTTTAAAAAAAGCTATCAATGCTATGATCCAATATAGAGAAAATTATATGTATCCATGGATGTCACGTTTTCTGAATCCACTCCCTATTATCCTTCTTAAAGGGAGTCAATCACCTTTCAAAACAACTCTCTTCATGTATTTCCCATAATTCCGAGTGAAACTAAAGATTTTGTTGGTAAAAATGAAGAGAAACAAGTTGAATCAGAATCAAAGCAGATTACATGTATAAAAGAGGACCAAGAGAAGTTATTCCTTATCTAGAGGAGACCGTGCAAACTCCAATAACCAAAGATTATTCCCTTGATTCAGATCGGCAATTAGCAGTGGAAGAAGACTTGGAAGTTCCAATTACCATTCACGAAGGTAAAAGATCTTATGCACGGTACCTAATCTCTAATTATGTATCCTTTGCTATACCTCATAATACTATCTAGTTTTTGTTGCAAATGCTTATCAAAATAAGATTCCCTCTAGCTTTGAAGAAGCCAATAGACATCCTTTATGCAGAGCTGCAATAGAAGCAGAACTAGATGCACTTGCTAAGAATAATACTTGGACAATAACACAACTTCCTCACAACAAAAATATTGGGGGTTATAAGTGGGTTTTCGCTATTAAATACAAAGCAAATGACACTATTGAAAGGTGTAAGGAAAGACTTATTACCAAGGGCTATAATGAATCATAAGGGATTGACTATAATGAAACTTTTGCACCTTTAGCAAAACTTACTTCCATAAGAATACTTCTTAGTATTACAACAAATTTTGGATGAGATCTATAACAACTACATGTAAAAATACTTTTTTACATGGAGATCTGAATGAAGAAGTATATATGGAACTTCTTCCAGGGATGAATATTAAGGCAAACAATAGTACAATTTGTAAACTAAACAAAGCTATCTCTTAACTGAAACGGTCACCAAGAGCTTGGTTTTAAAAATTCAACGATGCAATTTGAGATATCAAAAGAACATAAATGATCATACTTTATTTTTTAAGAAAGGTACAAAATTGTCGGTTCTTGCAGTTTATGTAGATGATATCATTGTAACAAGTGATGATGTTAAAGAAATATCAACATTAAAACAGAATCTTTACAAATTATTTGATCGAAAAGACTTGGGGCGACTTCACTATTTTTGGGTATTGAGGTATTATATTCCAACCAAGGAATATTTATAACTTAGAGAAAATAGACAGTGGATCTATTGCAGGAAACAAATATGCTAGACTGTAAAAAGAGTGACTCTCCTATGGAAGTAAATAAAAAATTGTTCATTGGAGACAATGAAAATTTCAGGGACACTTGCAAATATCAACAACTGGTTAATAAGCTTATTTATTTGACTATTACTCATTTAGATATCACTTACGCTGTGGATATTGCGAGCAGATTTATTCATTCACCAATCAAGAACCATATGGAAGCCGTGTATCGTATTCTTAGATATCTTAAGTCAATACCTGGCATAGGTCTTCTTTATTCCAAATTCTGCAAATTCAGTATTGAACTTTATTCTTATGCCGATTGGGCTAGATCGAAAGATGATTACAAATCTACATCTGACTATGCTACACTACTTGGGGTAATCTAATATCTTGAAAGAGTAAAAACCAAACTATAGTTGCTTGATCTACTTTAGAAGCAGAATACAAAGCTGAAGATCAAGCTCTGTGTGAAGGAAAGTGAGTTTCTTCTTAATATATGAGTTGAGTTTTCAGTCTATGCAACCTGTACCTCTATACTGTGACAGCAGTGCAACTATTCAAATGGCTTCCAATTCAGTATATCACGAAAGAACTAAACATATATAGATTGATTGTCACTTCATTCGGGAGAAGATTGCCAATCGAGAATTCAAACTGGAGTATGTCAAATCAGAAAAACAAAGTGTTGATTTCCTTACTAAAGCTATTGCCAGCAAACAATTTAGAGATAATCTGTTCAAGTTGGGTGTTCTCAATATCTTTCATCCAACTTGAGGGGGAGTGTTAAATATTTGGATCGGATATGTTATTTTCTATTTTATGTTTTATATCTAATGAGTAATACTTAATTAGTAATAGGGGTATATTAGTCATTCAAGTTAGACTGTGATTATAAATAAGTGATTAGGATTTTGTTTAGAGGTTAAAGAAGAGAGAGAGGCAACCGACCTAGTGCACCATCTTCTATAACGTGGACAGATTGGATGGGATGTCTCCAATCTGCCAAATCTTATAAGCTCTTCATTTGTTCTTACTAATTAAAAGTTTTTTATCAAAATTAACAAAAAAAAGTAAAAAGTTGTGTACAAAAGTGTTGACAGGTATAAGATGACAAAAAAAGAACTCTGGTAAGAAGATACGATAAATTGGATGGTGAAAATGTTAAAAGAGAAAGAGGAAATACCACAAAATTGTTGGAAAGAATCATCTACCTTATGTTGAGTTAACTGTTAATATAGGACATGATATCTAGCTTGAGTTAACTGTTAGCATAGAACATGTATGAAAACAAAGAATCCATGTTGCCGACCCCATCTAGTATGGGAAAAGGCTTTCTTGTTTTCGTTGTTGTTTTGTGTATACACTGGATTATGCTAATTCAACTCAATATGAAAGTTGACTTGTTTGAATTGGACAAATCACTGATCACCATGTCGAACCACTATATTTTAGGTATAATCTGCATGTATCTTTTTGCGCAGTTTGAACAAAAGTTTGCTTGTAGGTTTTTGGAATACTCGTACTTTGTTAGCTGCATTGCCAGATTCTGTTTAGGTCTTCTCAGATCATTAGCTCCTTAAGTTCGCCTGTTTTGCATGTGAAACTACAGAAAATCGCAATTTTATATCACCAATGCTAGGCAGTTTGTTGTTTGAAAGTCAGAGGTGTACTAAAAAATATACATTTTAACGTTTGAAGTAGCAGATTTAATTCTTGTGTTGTTCTTTCAGTAGATGCTAAGATTTAACCTTTTAATGCTTTCGAACGTTAATATTTACTACGCTGCAGATTCGCTCAGCGGTCTCAGAGCTGAAAAATGCTGTTCGAATGTTTAGCCAGTTGTCTGCAGTAACTAGCTATCATTCCCATGGGTTTGATGAGAAAAAAATTGAGACACATGTAGGATATTGCAAACATTTACTTGAGGCTGCCAAGGTTCACTGTGAAGCGGCTGAGCGTGAAGAGCAACAAAACCGCCAGAAGTTAGAAGTTGCTCGACAGCTTGTATTGGCTGAGGAAGCACGCCGTAAAGCTGAAGAACAGAGGAAATTTCAGGTGAACGATGTTTTTTCTTGTTTAGCCTCTTCTTTTAGCGACTAGCTGGGTTTTTCTTTATAATACCTCATGCAATAATCTTGGTATTTTCAGTTTCCTAATAACTATTTATGATGTTATTATGTTCTAGATGGAGAGGAGGAAACAAGAGGATGAGTTAAAGCGAGTGATGCAGCAGGAGGAGCATTTTCAGCGTGTAAAGGTTTGTTATACATCAATTCCTGTTTTTTGGCTCACAATGTCCTTTATGGATGCAAGGGTTAAAAAGACCTCCAAACGAATACCTTTTGCCAATAAAAACTTGGAGGAATTACTATTTTGATTGAGATGTGAAGGGTAATCAATAATCAAGGACCATGGACTATAATTAGTCATGGGATGTGTTCAACTGGTTACAAAGGCCAAGTCGTTCCTAAAAATTCTGGATTTGTTCAAGTACATTGTTACTTTTCAAGACGAGAAAAGAAACATTATCTTTTCCGTTTTGGTTTGTGGGGAAAATGAAAACAGAAATGCAATTCCAAAAAGTGAATCATGTACATTGGAAGTTAAAAACTAAAATAGACTGTTGAGGATACTTTACTGTTCAACTGATAAAAGAAAAGAAGAGTTGATTGAGCCCATTGGGATCCAACCAGAGCTTGAAACATTGTTGGCGACAGTTGTCTAATAGGAAAGCCTTTTGTGGCAGTGGTCATGCCAAAAACTGGTGAAGTTAATCCATCTCAAAAGACATGTCCATCGCCATCTAGCTTTCTTACGACTGTAATTTAAAATGCATGGGACTTCTATCATGTATTTGTTTCAATAATCAGACTAAATCCTTAAAATTAGAACTTATATTTATTTTAAAGATTTCTGTAGTTGGATTACTTTGGAAAGTCAAAGGCACTTCGGTATTGCAAATTTTAAGACTCGACGAATTAACATTTAATATCCGGCATTTGCATTGGGGCCAGTGGCTAAACGATGACCTGCGACTGGACTTGGATGCCTTTTATGAAGCAGCACCCTGGCATTTATACATCAAGTGATTAGCGTTATCCTTTCTTAGGAAGGAATTACATAGTAGAGGACGGGCTTTGGCTGCTGGCAAGCAATCGGGGTTTAACTTTATTGGGTTCTGCCTCCATGTGGTAGGAGACCCCAGCATATGCCGTGGGGTTGTGTTGTAGCTTGAGTTCAATTCATCCAACCGCCCAAAAGGCGGCTTTTTGGGGTTATAAATCAGAAAGGAAAAAAATTATTAGCATCTTCTCAGAAAACAAATGTTTTCAGGAATTGTGGAAGAGCAAACGCAAGGACCGGAGCCATGTTGATGATGATGAGGAGGGTGGGCACTCTGAAAAGAAGAAGAAAGAGAGAAAGAGAAGGAAGAAAGACAAACACAACAAGGAGTATAATGACATTGAGGAACCTGAAGCTGATATGGCCGAAGAACCTGAACAGATGATGGATGATGATGATGCTGAGTTGATGGACCGCAAGGATGAAGGTGGTGAGACTGCTCAGGATCTTCTCACTGCTGCTGGTCTTGAGGATTATGAAGATGAAGATGCCACTGTAAGTTGTTCATGATGATTGTGCTTGGTGCAATCCGTAGCTTGTTTTGATCTTTCAGGGCAGTACCTGTTCGCTGCTCAAATTGAGTTCGTCTCAAACATGCATAAAAAATCTGTATCATGTGATGACAGTCATAACCCAAACATGTCGCTTAGGTATTTTTGCCATCACCTACCGTCTCACTTGCACAACTAAGGCCTAGTCCAGACTTGATGTTTGTGATGTAGTTCAATCTAGTCCTTTCCTATCAAGTCTTGTCTGACAATTGAAACCTCAAGTTATATACTTGATCATTCTTGTCTGATTATTGAAACCTTAAGTTATATACTTGAATCCCTTGTTATTGACAGTTACTGATAGTGAGACAGAATAGCTTATACCTCTCACTGGCCAGGAATTCTTGGGCTTTTTTTTTTGTTACAAGGTGGGGCGGAAGCCTAACACACATGCATGCGCCCTCCCCCTCCCCCCCTCTCTCAGCATATTTTACAGGTCTATAGGCGAAGGCTACTGTAGAAAGAATCCCTGTTTAGTTTATTCTGATACTTGCTTAAATGTGATGGATGTTTTGTATTAATCTGCGGTCATTTTCTTTTCGCATTCAAGACTAGTCATGCTGTAGCCGTTTTGGCAATATCATGCATATATGCTAAGCTGATGAAGTTTGTTTGCATTTTTACAGGATGAACCTGCATCAACAACCATTTCCAGGCGGAGACGGGCTTGGTCAGAATCAGACGAAGAGGAAATGGGGGAGATGCCAGCACGAAGCAGCCCTGGAGTCGCAGGTGAAGAAAATTATAGACAATCCCAAGATAGTGATGCTGATAATGGAGAGCATCGGCTTCGGCGAGGAAGGAGCGAAGATGATGATGACAAAGACATCTAAATGATGCACCTTTAGCTGGCATGGACTCATTTCAGCATCAGCCCATTTTCCTCATTTCGATTTCACCTTGTACAGCTGTCTTTGTTGCCCGTTCAAGGCCAATGACATGTCATGCAATGGTTTTGTACACTTCGTGTTGAATCTGAAACTACCAACCCTAGCTATCGACATGATAACACCTCATTTACTATATAATGATAAGATTGTTCATGCACTGCATTCATGTATAAGTAGACACGTCTGGTTCTGGTTAACCTAGAGTCGTAACCGAGACAGCTCAAGACTGGTTTCAGTTACGGTTCTGGTTTAAGTTTGGAACCGGTAATTTTATTAAATCAGAACCGGACCAGGTGAGCCCTGGTTCTGGGTCCAGCTGATTGCTGGCCCAGTTTGGTTTCAGTTAGAATTGCCGGGCCGGTTAGGAACCGGATATGTCTTTGTACAAGTGCAACATGAACCCATTTTTCCAGAAACTAAGGGAAATACTTTCTTCCTCTGCTTAGATCATGGGATTTGTCAATTGGGAAGAAGGGGTACAAAGTGGGTCAAGCTGCTCACAAGCTACTCAAGCTCGGCTCAAGAAAAATCTCAAGTTGACTCCATCTTTTTGAGCTCAAGTTTCTCGCAAGCCGAGCTAACCTAATGATGCTGTATAATAGTCGCTTGTATCTTTAAAGTTGGTAGAATAAATGTCACAAACATAATTAACAAGCATTATAAACTGCAAGGTTAGAATTTTTGAAGTTTGAGATAATTCATGAGCCCAGTTGAGATCCTTTCAATAAAACTTGGAGCAAATTTAACTCTTACTAATTCACGGTATAATTCACAAGCTAATTAACAAGCTAAAGAAATTGGTTGAAACTTCAAACAAAATTTAAATTAAAACAAAGAGCTGATGAAACATAATATCAAAGTTTTAGGTGGCCTTTTGAGAATGACTTACTAATTTGGCTGCTTTTGTCAATTTGAAAATAATTCATAAAAGATTATTGGAATCCTTTCCCTTTTGAACCGTGATGAGTTTACAATGTTCGTTTCAGGCACCCGCTAGAAAACCAAACACAAAAACAACCCGAAAAGTCTGTGTTCATAACCAGCCAAGGTGAGATGAGAAAAGGTTCAGGTTAGGTTTTTGGCGACTCCTTTTTTGTCATGAACATGAACTCGCATGTATAAACAACCCGAAAAACAAACTTTGGGACGATATAACACCCAACAGAACCCAAAGACTAGCACGATCCAAAAGATCCATGCTAACATCCACTCAAGGTGACGTGAAAGCAGGGTCTAGTTCAGGTTGACCTGTTTTGGACATAAACACAAAAGAACACGGCACAAAGGTGAACCAAAATATGAAAACTCACCCTCATATAAGCATGCACAGTTTTTCAAACCAAGTTTAACTGGGCTATCTCACAAGCAAGTATGCCATTGATTTAAGATATCTTCGTTTTAATGCTTCATTTTTTTGTTATAAGAGGAGGCCGAAGCTTAACATACACTCATCCATGCATGCACCTTTTGACAGTCGAACTCCCCACCAGCAGCAACAGTGCTAGAGCGACCTGCCGTTGAGCTAATGCTTTCAGTGTTAATGCTCCACTTTTACTATGCAAAACCTAACAAGTATGTCATTGATTTAAGATATCTTCGTTTTCATGCTTCATTCTTTTTGTTACAAGAGGAGGCCGAAGCCTAACATACACACATCCAATCATGCACCTTTTGACAGTCAAACTCCCCACCAGCAGCAACAGTGCTAAAGCGGCCTGCCATTGAGCTAATGCTTTCAGTGTTAATACTTCACTTTTACTATATATATATATAGCGAGAGAGAGAGAGAGAGAGAGAGAGAGAGAGAGAGAGAGAGAGAGAGAGAGAGACCACTTAACATGTTGTGGTTTTCATAGACAAGGAGAGAGAAGGCCATTTAATATGTTATGGTTTTGATAAATAACGAAGGCAACATTAGTCAGTCTTGCTGACCATCTAGCTAGGCATAGCATGTTCCCAACTTGGCCTTGGCCACATGTCAGTCAACCCTCCCGGGTTGGCACCGTCGGGTCTGGTTGCTAACAGCCCAAACCCACAAACTTAGCACCCACAGCCGGACCCATGATTGGCCCCGGGATATAAACAGTTGGAACCCTAAGGTCTAATTTTGTTTTAATCCAATTTACCTTTGCTCTCAAATAAAAATTTCCAGTAATCAGATTTGATATCCGGGTATGAATGGTCAATACCGGGAATAAAAATTTCAATGCATATTAAGAATATTAGGGATGGCAATAAGGTGGGGCAGTGATGGGTCTGGCTCCAACCCGAATCTTAATAGGGTAGGTATGGGTTCTCTTTTCCCCAACAGGTAATAGGGTGGGTACAGGGTATATGCGTGCGTGTACGGGTTGGGGTACCTTATCCATGCTCTAACCCAAACCTGGTCAATATTTTTATCATGAACGGTTTGGAACTGGACTAATGATTCCAACCATAATCAAACCGGGTCAGAAACCAGCTAAAACTGGAACCATTCAAATCGGAGTCAACAGGAGACCGCTCTTTTTGGTTTGAGTTTTACCTTTCATAGATCCAGAACCGGGTAAAAAAAAGAACCGGTGTTTTATATGCTTTCTATTTTTTTCAATTTAATATTTTTAACTGACTTTTCCAATTCCAGGTGGTTTAGGACTTAAATCGGAATTGGATTCTTAGTTCTAAGGATACCGGAACCGGTCATATCTAAGGACACTAATACATTTTTAATATCATAATCCAAATCCCATTACAACCTAGATATGGGTTGGATATGGACCCTGTCTGCAATTAATCAAATTTGAGAACTTATCGATCTCGAGATATCCGATTCATCGACATCCCTAGGCCCACCCATCAGTGGCGGCCCTCTGAGCCCTCTGCACCGAACACAACTGGGGATCGCCTGGTCCATGCCTGAAGGACCGACCGCACCTAGGCCACACCACCAAATTCAGCATTTCATTCATCCTCAGAATCCTTTTCCCATCTTTTGGTAGGCTCCTCGCAACACTAAAACGATCCGGATCTGTCTAGTAGATGAGCCAAGCAAGGGTTGTTTACGGTTTGTAGTTCCTCAACTCATGATCATGTTCGTGTTTGGCTTGGTAGCGCCCTTGAGCCAACCGAAACATGAAATGAATACGAGGCGAATTGGATGAGCTGAACACAACCAGTTAGTTTGTGTCAAAAGAAAGGAAAATCTAATTCTGTTGTTCACTCATGCATAAATCGTGGTGAAAACTTTACTTTTTAATCATATATATATAAAATATATATTTATTGAATCTCATTACCATTCATTTTGTTTATTTACTCATGTGTAACCATTGGTTTTTTATATCAAAAGAGTTTATGTTTCTCTCTCTTTATATATATATAAAGAGAGAGGAATTAACATATAGCCATACTTATTCAAGTTCAAATCCGGGCAAAGATCTTCACGGTTCAATAGAAACATGAAGATTTAAATTTAAAAAAGGAAAAGAATGGTTGTACTTTTTTGTACTTGATATTTAATATACATTATATATTAAAATATTTTTTAAATTCAAAACTCTATCATTGATCATATTAATAGAACAAAGAAGATCTTTGAGTCTATTTGGGTATAAATAAGTGTCCAGAAGCTATACTCTTTCTCGCTATATATATATATATATATATATATATATATATATATATATATATATATATATATATGATCTAGATTTAAGGAACCTACATAAACATAGAACCAAAAGGAACCTATCATCTTCACTGATTGACATTATCAACTATAGATATTTGAATTAAAAGCATTATTATGCTCTAGATTTTGCATTTAGTGCATTTGAGTTGGTCATCTCAAAGATCGAACAGGCTCTGTATTTTTTGTAGGTTTCCTAAATCTAAACTCTTTATCTATTTCTCTTTTTGTATATATAAATGTTAGGATTGTGAATGATATACACACAAATCATGAGTATTGGTTGATTAATGTAATAATACAAAAGCAAGTAAAAAATATTTATATATTATAATAATTCAAAAACAAGTAAAATGAACTTATGCATCAATCTCGATAACTTAATGGCGAGCGAAGCCAAACCAGCGGGCCTTCTTCATCTTCCATTTGTATGGCATAACAAGTCGGCTGGTGCTTGGTTCGTAGAGATGGCAACTCGTAAACCACAAAACAAAGTTTTCATGAATCGAACCGAGCAAATCTCGTGCAGTTCCGTGCAATTTACCAGACCTAGGTCCAGGCGCACCTAGCATGATTCCGGCACACGAGCTTTGGTGCGCACCGTTGCGGACCTTCTGTGGCCGAGGCCCGATCATTAAACGAACTTCCATCCGGTTCGTGTTCCTCGAGACGATACATATCGGTTTCAAGGAGGCTCGGAGCGCTGACCTTGCCATTTGCCACCCTGTCGTGCTCTGCATTTCCGTTGCCAGCTTGGAGTCCTCTCTCTCTCTCTCTCTCTCTCTCTCTCTCTCTCTCTCTGTGGTTCGATGGATGGATTGATTCGCGGGTGGCGTAAGAAGACTTATTCGCGGCGATTTGCCTTCGCGAGTGTATAAATAGCGAGCCCTTCGCTTGTAAGTCTCCGTTTTTGTTGCTCTCTGAGATCATCAGGAGAGAGTGAGTGAAGAAGACAGCGGATCGACGAGAGTGTTGCGGGTTAGCTGCTGGTGACGCCATGAGCCTCTTTGGTCTCGGCAGAGCGTAAGATCTAACCCTATTTTCTATTTTCTTTATGCTTAATTTGATTCTGGAAGAGAATTTCACAAATCTGCATATCCGAGCTGCATGATATCCTTCCTATTGTTTTTGTCTTAGAATGAAGTTTGATTTTCCGTTCCGAATCGTGAGTTTTTAGCGTGAACCTCCTTCCTTTGATTTTTGTCGAAGAAAATTTGATATTTTCCGTTCGAGCGTGAATTTTATTGCCAAATCATCTCTCTCTCTGCTCCTCTGTGCATGTGTGTGTTTTCGTTCGCGCGTAAGTGGAGATTCTGCTGTAGCTTTAAAAGCAGTTGTGATCAAGCAATCCTTTGATTTATTTGCACATAATTGAATTTAGAGTTTCTATTTATTGAGTCGAAAACAATAGTATTTGAGAAAGATAACAAGATTTGATTTTCGATTATAAAAACATAATGCATGAATCGGAAACTAACGCTGTGGTATCGGGACAGCGCAAAAGTATTTTGAGTTTCTACGATAGAAATTAGGGACCATTAAACCCGGAAGATACTTCTTTACCTTTCACATTCTACACGTTCTAACATGAATCAATTCTAAATTTCCATTTGGCTTTTGCGAGAAAAGGTTTCATTTGTTTGCTTCTTACTATTGAGGGAAATGAAGTCATTTCCTTCATTCCTGTTTTAGATGTTAGTCATGAAGATTTGGCGGTGGGTTACTTGACATAGGTGATCCGCTCCGTGCTGCTTAAGCCAAAAAAAAGGAGTTTGATTGAGTTTCGTTTTGGATGAGGTGCTATTGGCTATCATATATAGATCATTTAAGGAAGCCTTTGTGCAATAACCTAGATCCTCAAGGTTGAAGCTTCTTCTGTTCTTTCACGACGTTGATATATAACAAAAAGAGGTCCATCTTATATGTGTGAGAACGGTGATCCTCGGTTCTTGTTCTGACTGAACTTTAGGCTTTAGGCTTCCGATGTTATCTGTTCAGCCATGGATCTTTGTGATCCATTTTCCCCTGGATACCTGATAGAAAGCCTAGAGGTCTTGCAACCATTTTGGTTCAGTGTGCAGCCCAACAAATTAAATGGCCAATACTTTAAAAGAGGTTGAGGACTACCTCAAAAGTGTTTTAAGGACACAATAAAACATGATCTTTCTTACTGAGAGGCAAGCGTTAAATGACAAGGAGTCGACATGACTCTTCAAAGAATCCTTGTAGCCGACCTCAATTAGTATGAGTAAAAGCTTGGTTATGGTTTGGTGTTGGTGCAGACCAGCTTAGCGGAAGCTTTTAGTAACAGAGAGAAGCTTGCATTGGAAATTTGTGCCTTTTGCTTCCATAGCTCCAAGGGAATCGGACTTCCTCCATGGGTCTATTATGCTTTTTCATCTCTTAAAAACGAATGTGTTATGTGTTTTTTTTATCTTTGTAGTTTTTTTTCTCTATCAATGCACTCTTTTAAGTGAAACTAATATATATACTAAATGGTCTTCTATTATTAAATGAAGAAAAGCTAATACATCCTTTATTCAAAAGTTAAAATATAATTCCATAGTTTTTAAGATTATATTTTGTTGATATTTAGAATAAGTAATATATTTTACAAGAACCACATATTACAACAACAACAACAACAACAACTAAGCCTTTTCCCATACTAGACGGGGTCGGCTACATGGATTCTTTGTTTCCATAGATCCCTATCGTGTGCCATGTTAGCAGTTAACTCCCAATAAGCTAGATCATTCTTTATTGTTTCTTTCCAACACTTTTGTGGTCGTCCTCTACCTCTTTTAATACTTTCCAAATTTAGTTTTTCTACCCTTCTTACAGGTTCTTCTTCTGATCTTCGTTCTATATGTCCAAACCAGCTTAAACGATGTTCTCTCATTTTATCCTTTATTGGTGCCACTCCTAATTTGTTTCTAATAACCTCATTATGTATACGGTCTTTTCTTGTATGACCACTCATCTATCTCAACATCTTCATTTCTGTCACAGACATCTTTTGTTCATGTTGATGATTAACTGCCCAACACTCAGAACCATAAAACATGGCAGGCCTAATTGCTGCTCTATAATATTTACCTTTTAATTTTAATGGTATCTTCTTAGAACCACATATTAATGCCTAAAAATTTAATTCATTGCTTCCGACTCCAAATTCAATTCCTTTATGATTTTGAGTTGCTTCTAAAAGTATCTATGATTCTTTCTGCAGACATTTCAAGACACCCCACTCCACATTTTCAATTCTCGAACCCCATCCGGCTCTTGTATTACCTTGATAGCGACAGTTTAGCTCTTGATATATAGATTTAAAGCCCATTTGGCGTTTACCCATTCAAAGGGATGATTGCATATTTTCTGTACCAAATCCCAATAGCTGCATTTGTTTTTCCTAAACGCAGTACGTGCTCTCACATCAAAATCAACTAAGACTAGTGAAGGATACCAGAAGTGGAAAGTAAGAAATATGATGTTACTTGGTCACAAGCATGGGCTCCTCTCCATTTCCCATCATCTCCTTTGTTGCTTTGTCATGCTTCTTATGCTTATGAATTTATATGCAACATTTCTAATCCCTAATTCTTATTCTTTTATGAAGAATTTCTTGTTGTTTCTCTTTTTCTGGTTATATTCTGGTAGCTGTTCCATAGTAGATGATCTTGAGTAGTAATTGTACTATGGTGATACACATTAAAAGCTTCTCTCTCTGTGTGTGTGATAAATGAGGCGACTTGGATACATCAGGTGGCAGTTCTGCATGTCATCAACTTGTTACTCTTAGAAGCTGGTATGATAGGTGGAGGACGTGGGAGAAAAGGGACATGCTAACAAGTTTTCCCAGATAGGAAACACTTATTTGCAATTCCTGACAAATTTCTAAAAGTTGTAATGTGCATGAGATTTCTAGTTTTAGTTTTTGATAGTTTACGATATTGGAAATTCTTTGTCGTATCTATTCTTTACAACAGCTTATCTTTGTCTCAAACAGCCTTTTTAAGAAATATATTACCTATTCGTTTTTCTGATTCACCATCAAGGGAATGGTCCGTCCCTTCTGCGATGTCAACTCCCATAGGTACCACCTACTTATGTATCAATTCCATCCTCCTGGTCCTTCGTTAAGACATTTAAAGGCTTCTTCATGTTGCAATTTTGCTTGAATTTCAATCCAGCATCTTGTCAAATAAACTAATCTATGGCTTTTTGAATTGCTGAGGCCCATGTATGGGCGGAATCTAGTCCTATTCCATACCTGGTACTGAAGGCAATGTAGGAGCTTGTATGTACTTGTTCTAACATATTGTTGTTGTGCAAACCAGGAATCAGAAGACTTTTCGCCCTAAGAAGAGCACACCATCCGGCAGCAAGGTCAGTTTGCTCCTCACTCTTGACTATTTCATCCTGCAAATATTTTTCTAGTTCCCTCATCAAACAGGCATAGAATTTCAGCATTTTAACTTCCAATGATGTAAGAAAGCTACGTAACCTCTCTTCGCACAACTGTTCCTTATTCTTAAAAGCTACAACTATTCTCCTAGGGTAACTGACAGTTGATGAACTACTTGATGGGAGGAACACCTCCAAATAATCTTATATGCTAAACATTCACAGCATATTAACACTAATTTATATCATGGAGGGACTTTGAACATTTGTTGCTTCAGAATTCCACCATGACCAGGGATCCTTTTGTAAACAATCGCCGATATTCGTATTTGGAAGCAACCCAATCATATATCATCACATGTCAAACTAACAAGTCAAATACAAACATACCCAAGAAAAGGGTATTTTGAGTCAAGAACAAGCCAATGTCACAAGTCAAACCAAATATCAAAGAGCTGCAATTACAGCTTGCTTTATTGATGAAGAAAGACTCTATTTATAGAGTAATGTTTACAACAAATAGAGGAAAGAGGAGAGAAAAGGAGAGCCAAGGCTAGCTGACCAACAACTAGCCATTGAAGGGCTCAAACCGTTAGTTGCTGGCCAACCGTTGGAGTGGTGTTGGGAGACTCCAACAACTAGTAACCGTTGGGGCCTCCCAATGGCTATCTAGTAAGAGGCCCTGGTGGCCTGTGTTGTTCCCACAAAACTTAGGAACATTACTAGCAATTAACAGTATTCTAAAAGTTTCTATAATGTGCTTATGTTTTCTTTCTTTTAGCCCGTTTTATTGTGGGGTTTTTGTGCAAGATTTTTTATATAATTTTTTTCAAAAAGTTTTTGAAAATCTTTTGGTAAGTATTTTTCTTGTGAATTAGATCTAAAAATCTTAAGGTAGATCCAAATTTATTCTTTAACGTATTGTGAAAGATCAAATATTTTTCAAATACTTTAGATTTATGTTTTAGAAGATATATCTAAGTAAATCGAGTAAAATTATCTATAAATATCACATCCCAAACATCATAGTGTATTAATTTAAAAGATTTACTTGTTACAAAATTTCTTTCACTAAAAGGAAGATGATGCATTTTTCCAAGCATATATTCTTTATAATCAAAATTATGATTCCCATTTGTCTTTAAAAAGAAAAAATTATGTAGTCTATGCATATCCAAATGTATCTGTTATGCCAAAGAGTAGCATCATGATCTAAATTACAAGATTCAAAATTTGATACGACTAAACTATCCATTTTGTATAGTCCACTTTCTCTGTGGCATTGACCAATCACCTTCTTCGATAGGTGATATTGCACTAAATAATTCTTAGATGAGAAAGTGACTATACAATTATTATCACAAATCTGAGTAATTGAAAGAAGATTTAGATTTAATTTAAGTATGAAACTTACATTTTTAATTTTGAAATATTTTTTAAAGTTCTCAATTTTTTCAATTTAAAGTTTTGTACCATTGCCATAAAAACAAGTTTACCAAAAATATTTTGAGAATTTTTTAAAGATTTTTAATCAGGAGTCATATGAAAAGAAGCACGGAATATAAAAACCAAGAGATACTTTAAGAAATGGAGAGAACATTTATGGAGATACTTCATTTTACTTAAGCATTTCTTCTATTTAGGCTTTGATGTTCAAAAGGTAAGACTCCATCTTTGTCTTTCACAGCTCTCACGTTTCAATATCTTTGTCCAAGGAGAGGACAAGTGGTTTTAATGGAATCGTTTTTCTTACAGTAGTGGCAAATAATGTACTTCTTTAGCCATGACACCACTGGCTTCTTGCTTGATCTATTACCACCTTTTTGTCCTTCAAAGCTTTTGTAAAAAACCTTGTATGTCTTCATATATACTTTCTAAATTTAGTTTTTCATACCTTCTTATAGGTTCTTCTTTTGATCTTCTTTCTATATGTCAATGTTCTCTCATTTTATCCTCTATTGGTGTCACTCCTAATTTGTTTCTAATAACTTTATTATATATATGGTCTTTTCTTTTATCACCACTCATCCATATCAACATCTTCATTTCTGTCAAAGACATCTTTTGCACATGTTGATGATTAACTCCCAACACTTAGAACCATTTAACATGGTAGGTCTAGTTGTTGCTCTATAATATTTACCTTTTAACTTTAATGGTATCTTCTTATCACAAAGAATACCTGATGCTCCTCTCATTTCTAACCAACCAACATTAATTCTATGTGTAACATCTCCATTAATTCTTCCATCACTCTAAAAAATTGACCCTAGGTATTTAAAACTTTCCTTTTGGGGATGCAATGTGTGGCAATTTTAATTTTTGTGTCCTCTAAAGTAACCAAATGATCAAACTTACATTCCATATATTCTATCTTTGTTCTATTAAGTCGGAGGCCTTTGCTTTCTAATGTTTCTCTCCATAGTTCCAATTTTCTACTAACTTTTTCCTTAGACTCCTTCACTAACACAATGTCTACACTAAGGCACTTCATCTTGAATATGTTTTGTTAACTCACCAAACACCATTATAAATAACTATGGACTTAAAGTTGACCCTTGATGTAACCCAATACTAACTTCGAAGAAGTCAGTCATTCCTTTATGAGTCCTCTCACATGTTTTTGCACCACACTGTACATGTCTCTTATAAGGTTAATGTATGTCAATGGCATACATATTTTTTCCAAGGTTCTCCAAAGAACCTCCCTTGGTATCCTATCGTAAGCTTTTTCTAGATCAATAAATATCATGTGAAGGTTTTTATTTTTTGCTCTAAAATGTTTCGTAAGACATCTCAAAAGGTGAATCGCCTCAACAGTAGATCTGCCTGACATGAATTCAAATTGGTTCTTTGTTGTACTTGATACTTGTTTTAACCTATGTTCGATAATTCGTTCCCACAATTTCATAGCTCATTAACTTGGTACCTCGATAATTCGCACAATTCTGAATGTCTCCCTTGTTCTTATATATGGGTATAAGTGTACTCACTCTCGATTCCTCGAACATCTTTTGGTTTCTCCATATTTCATTAAATAGTCTTGTGAGCCAAGTGATTCCTATTTCTCTTAGTATTTTCCAAACTTCTATAGGAATATTGTGTGGTCCTACCGATTTACCATCCTTCTTATGTTTAATATCCTCTTTGACTTCATTCTTTTGAATACATTGATAGAAATTGTGGTTTATATACTTTTCTGATTTGACTAACTCTCCTAAGCTAATATTAGCATCTTTATTTTCATTAAAAACTTATAAAAATAGTTTTTTCATCTATATCTTATGTCATCATTTGCCACTAGAATTTTTTCATCATCTTTGATGCATCTAACATAATTAAGATCTTTAGTTTTCTTATCTATAGCCCTATCTATACTAAAAATATCTCTTTCACCCTCTTTTGAGTTGAGTTTTTTTATATAAAACCTCTCAAATTTTAGCTTTTGCTTCACTGACGGCTTTTTTGGTTTCCTTCCTTGCTTTCTTATAAGCCTATAAAGTTTCACTAGTTTTCTTAGCACAATGTAATTTGTAACATGTCCTCTTTGCCTTGATTTTATTTTGCATTACTTCACTCCGCCACCAAGCTTCTTTTTGTGTAGGTACACCTTCCTTAGATACCCCTAATACATCTTTTGCCACTTTCCTAATATGTATAGCCATATTGTTCCACATATCATAGGGTGTGCCAACATAATTCCAAACATCTCCTTGAAGGACTTTTTGTTTAAATATATCTTCTTTCTCGCTTTTGAGGTTCCACCATTTAGTGTGAATAGCTCGATGCACTCTTTTCTTCTTTGTTCATTTTTTTATTTGTAAATCCATAACTAAAAGTCGATGTTGGGTGGTTAAGCTTTCTCTTGGAATTACCTTACAATCTTTACAACACGCTCTATCTTTTTTTCTACAAAGAAAGTAATCAATTTGTGTTTGTGATAAGCCACTCTTATAAGTAATTAAATGTTCATCTCATTTTTTGAAGATTGTATCAACTATAAAGAGATAAAATGTCATAGCAAAATTTAAAATCTCCCTACCTTCCTCATTTATATCTCTAAAACCAAACTTTCCATGAATACCTTAATATTCTAATGCCTCTTTGCCAACATGTCCATTTAAGTTTCCTCCTAAACAAATCATCTCTCTTTGTGGTATCCTTTGAATTACCTTATCTAACTTCTCCCGAAAAGCTGTCTTTATTACTATCTTCTAGTCCTACTTGGGGTGCATAAGCACAAACTATATTCAAAACATTTGTTCCTTACACTAATTTTAACGTCATGATTCGGTCACCATATCATTGTATGTCTACTACACTATCCTTTAAACATTTATTTATGATAATATCAACTCCGTTTTGAACCTTTTCCTTACTTGAGTACTATAATTTAAAACCTGTATCCTCTATCTCCTTTGCTTTTTCTCCAACCTACTTTGTCTCTTGTTTAATCTTTCTTTGAATCATAGTATTTACTACCTTCATTAGCTTACCGAATTATGTTTCGATATTCTAAGAATCAATACGTATCTTATTATCTAGGATTAGCTTCGTTACACCACACATCTGTCCATATTGAAAATGCGGAGATCCTGTCTTTAAATTATTCACTATATTTAGGCAGCAATGTAGCAGAACTAACTTCTTTACCCACACTTGTCCGTGATGTGGAAACCCTCTTTGCAATTGATTCACTATATTCGAGCAAAAATGTAGTGCCCTTGCTTACTTATCACTGCATTCGAGCTCAGCAGTGTGTTGCTAGGCGGGGATGCCCCAAAGCAATGCTGATAATTTGTGTAATTCATGGTATAAAAATTCGATAAAGTTTTATGCTGGATATCAGAAACCTAACACAACCCTCCTTTTTTATTCTGGCTTGGGATCGACAATGCAAGAGTAATCCCTTACATGGGGGAAGTTAATCGTTTCATTTATGTAATCCTAAAAATCTTTTGATAGAAAATATTTTTTAATGGTTCTTGCCCAACTTTGATAGCATTTTGGGTTAAGAATAAACTTAAAAAACTCATTTTTACCTTTTATTTTAAGAAACAAACAAGAGTTTGATGTTATCTCAAGTTCTAGAACATCAAATATGCAATATCATGAATTTTTCAGTCTTGTGTCCTTTCCAATGTGCTCGATTTTTTCAAAATGAGGCTTTGATATCATGTAAACAATCATTGACATCCATATTTGGAAGTAGCCTAATCATATATCATAGTCTCAAACCAACAAGTCAAATACAAACATATCCAAGAAAGGGTATTTCGAGTCAAGAATAAGCCAATGTCACAAGTCGAATAAAATATCAAAGAGCTGCAATTACAGCTTGCTTTATTGATGAAGAAAAACTCTATTTATAGAGCAATGTTTACAACAAATAGGGGAAAGAGAAGAGAAAAGGAGATCCAAGGTTGGCCAACCAGCAGCTAGCCGTTGGAGTTTTCCAATGGCTAGTTGCTGGCCAGCCGTTGGAGTGCTGTTGGGAGACTCCAACAGCTAGTAGCCGTTGGAGCCTCCCAACGGCTGTCCAGCAACAGGCCCTAGTAGCCTGTTCTGTTCCCACAAAGAGGCACGGGCCCTAGTGGCCCATGATCCTACTACATCATGTTTAACACCTTTCCCATCTTGATTGGAGCTATTGAACTATCCTTCTCCTCCCCAGACTCTGGTGGATATTCATTCTTAATGTGGTGCTGGAGACAGGAAAGGAACTAATGTTAATCTATGGAGAAATAAGTTACATTAGGATAGGACCTTTTCTGGTGGGTCTGGCTTTGCTCATCATCTAAATGTTTCACCTTAATATGCAATAATCAGCTTGTTAGGTTTGGCTTCATGTATCACATGAAGTTGTAAGACATTGATGTCTAATTCCTGGATGACATGCTGTTGTAAGTTTTCTATATTTTTGCATATTACGATTGCAACTAGTTCATTTCTCTAATCTGCCAGTGCATAAACAGAACATAACGTTAAGAATAACGGCACCTAATCATGCAATGTGTTGTTGTTGTAGGGTGCACAACTTCAAAGGCACATTGATGCAACCTTGGGTAGTGGGAACTTGAGGGAAGCAGTACGTCTTCCACCAGGAGAAGATTTGAATGAATGGCTCGCAGTAAACAGTATGGGACTCACTTTTCATGCTTTTCTCATGTCTTCAGTGGGGCTTTCCCAAGTCCATTACAATCTTTTGATCATAGCATGATATTCATTGAGTTTGTTATTGGCCTTTTGGAATGTAAAAACTGTTAGCTTTGTAAACTTCCAAATGTCAAGAAGGATGATACTATTCTTTTCTTTTTTTCAGCGGTAGATTTCTTTAATCAAGTGAATATTCTCTTTGGCACGCTTACAGAATTTTGTACACCTACTAGCTGCCCAACGATGTCTGCAGGACCCAAGTAATCTTGTCATTAATTTACCCTTTCCTCATGTTTTATTTCTAAGCGTAAAAGAAATCTTGCTTCCATTCCACAATTTTCGTTTACTTGTGCCATGTTTTATTGATTTCTCTGCCATATGAGGCTTGATCACTCATGACGGATGTACCCTTAGGTGATGAGCATTTGAACGTTAACATTGAGGTTGAAAATGACACCACGACAATGTGAGTTTTAACGTTAACATGATTGTGTCTTCGAGGTTGCACATCTGCATGCATATCCTTATGAAGCTTGTACAGAGCATTTATATTACCTGGATACCTTATAAGCTAAAATATTTGAAGACTATTGTGCTGATAACTGTTATTTGAGAATTCACATTTTTATATTATATTGCACAGACTCCATTCTCTTTATCCACTGATTCTATTAAAGGAATCAGAACAGGTAATAGTTTCAAAAATATAGAAACTTATTCAAAAAGCCTAAAATTCAATAACCATTAGCTAACAAGCATAATTCAAAGGAATGACTTTTAACATTCTCTTGATGTTTTCTGCAAATCGTTATTATGTTGGGATTAGTTTCTGTCACACTTCTTTCTTACATATCTGTGTTGAAAAAAAGGCTTAGTTGTTGTTGTTGTTGTACCGCCTGACTCGTGTTACAGATATATGAAAGTATATGCAAACTCAAGAAGGCTCTATATATGGACTAAAACAATCACCTAAAGCATGTTTTGAACGATTTAGTGATGGTGTTACTAGTCTTGGGTTTACAGGAAGTGTAAGTGTAAGTGATCATACTATTTTGTAAGGAAGGGTAATGATATTTGTGTCTTAGTAGTTTATGTTGATATCATTATCACTAGAGATAATGATAATGAAATCAGGGAACTAAATGACCAATTGCTAAATTTGTTTGATATGAAAGATCTTGGACCTCTTCATAATTTCTTGGGAATCAAAGTATCAAAGAACTCAAGAGGCATATTTCTAACTCAAAGAAAATACACTCAGGATCTACTGAAGGACACACATGTTAGAATGTAAGCCTGCAAATATGCTCATTGATAATAACTTAAATAAGTGCCAGTACCGATTAACAGTTGGGGAGCTTGGAGAATATCAAAGGTTAGTGGGACAACTTATATATTTGATGAGTACATGCCTAGATATTTCGTATATTGTAAGTACGGTAAGTCGGTTTATGCACAACCCTACCAGAACTCATATGAATGTTGTGAGACAAATATTAAGATACTTGAAACATACTCGAGGAAATGGCTTATTGTATACAACTCATGATCATCTCAATGTGGAGGTATTTACAAATACAGATTGAGCAGACTTCGTTGATAGTAGGCGGTCTACCTTAGGGTACCTAATGTTGGTTGGGGGCAACATAGTCTCTTAGAAAAGTAAAAGACAAAATGTGGTGGCAAGGTCGTCAGCACAAGTAGAGTATAAAGTGGCATTACTTGGAGTCTGTGAGGCAATTTGACTAAAATCCCTACTAGAAGAACTTGGTACTCACACGAAAGAGTCAATCTTATGCTACTGTGACAATCAGGTTGTGATTCAAATAGCTACAAATCTCATATATCATGAGAAAACAAAACATATTGAAATAGATTGTCACTTCATAAGAGATGTAGTAAAGTTTGAAATCATTCTAATGATATATTTTCGATCATAAGAACCGTCTGCCGATTTCTTAACCAAAGCCTTAGGGAAAGGAAGACTTGAAAAGTTCCTTAGCAAGTTAGGGATTCAAAGTATCTTCGTCCCAATTTGAGGAAGAGTGTTAGAATCGAGTTTGTGTTAGTTTTTATGGGTTATGTATTAAGTTAGCCTTGTTTTCTTTGAATTTGTTTTTAAAGGTACTTTAAATTAGGTGTCTCTTATTAGGGGAAATTTATTTTGTTTCCATTATTTTCTGTATTATAAAACCTAATGGTCAGTCGACCATATTAATAGGAAAGAAAGAGGGAGAGAGGTGCAGCCAACTGCCAAAGAGAGGCTGAAACCCTAATTCCCAATTCTTCATATGCATGATTCACATCTATTCTTTTGTTAATGCTGATTATTCTACAAAGCACACATGTGGAAGCCCATTTTAAACTGATACTTTTATGATTATTAACATTAATGAACTTGTCTCATATATGTAAAGTGATAACTGATAAAACAATAATAAGATGTTGCAGATGTCACAAATAACATGAATAAACATGATTTCCTGCTTTGAGTTTTCAGCACCTTCAGGTTCATCTTGTATTGCCAAATATTCCAACTCTCTCTCCACACGTGCATGCACACTCACAAAGTGAGTCATCCTTTTTGTATCACTGGAAATAACAAGCACATGGCCATTTAGAATCATGATCTCAAGCATGGCACCATTTTGATATTCCTAAGGGATGTCCTGTGCAGGTATGAATACAGGTGGGCTGATGGTGTTCAAATAAGGAAGCCCATAGAGGTGTCAGCACCAAAATATGTGGAATTTTTGATGGACTGGATTGAAGCACAACTTGATGATGAGTCCATATTTCCTCAAAAGCTTGGTAGCATGCAGTTCCTTTATGTAAAAGAGCTACAAACTGTTCCCATTTCCATACATCTTTTAGTGATCACTAAAACTTTTCTACAGGGGCCCCATTTCCTCCTAATTTCAGAGATGTAGTTAGGACAATTTTCAAGCGATTGTTCCGTGTTTATGCCCATGTTTATTACTCACACTTCCAGAAGATTGTCAGCCTAAAAGAAGAAGCTCATCTTAATACTTGCTTCAAGCATTTTATTCTGTTTACATATGTAAGTATTTTCAACTTGTTTTTCTGTGACTCATATTAGTTGTTGCGGCTGGAAAGTTTTATGCACTTGTTACTTCCTTGTTTATCAGCTAGACTTAACAAAAGAGGTCTTCAAGCATTTCTGTGGAGTGAATCCTTTCCAAAAAGTTAACTAAACATTAATACTATTGTGGTTGTACTTATATGCAATATAAACTGTTCTATTTTCATCACCATCATGTGGTAATAGTTATAAGAGGGAAACTTAGACTCAAAGGCTGTTCAATGTGTATTTGTGGGTTATTCACCTATACTTAAAGGTTACACATGATATGAGCCTAGAACACTCATTGCCGTCATACGCGTCCTACTGACACATGAAGGTATGGAATGTGATACTGTAATCATAGCATGACATTAAGGTCTTGTATGTTTCCAAGCAACATTTTTTAACCATTTATTAAACATGAGATGATAAACATAAATTCAATCCAGATAGTTATCTAAATAAAAGTATGGCTATACATATTAGAAAAGTAGCAAGATGTGTTAGGCCAATCTAAGGGAGGTGTACTGGCACAAAAAGAAGCTTGGTAGTACAGTGAAGTGGTGAAAGATAAAATTAAGGCAAAGAAGGCATGCTACAAATTACATTATGCCAAGAAAACTATGAAACTTGGGAGACTTATAAGAAATAAAAAAAGAAGCAAAAAATGTTGTTAGTGAAGCAAAAGCCAAAATTTAGGAGGATTTATATAAAAAAAAATTAACTTAAAAGAAGGTGAAAGAGATATTTTTAGGATACCTAAGGATAGAGATAAGAAAACTAAGGATCTTACTTTTGTTAGATGCATCAAAGATGAGGATGAGAAGATTCTAGTGGAGAATGATGATATCAACAAATGGAAAAATTATGTCTATAAACTTTTTAATGAAAATAGAGATGATAGTATTAACTTAAGAGAGTTAACCAAATAAAAAAAATATAAACCACAATTTCTATTGGTGTATTCAAAAGAATGAAGTCAAAGAGGCTCTTAAATATATGAAAGTTGGTAAATCTATAAGACCATACAATATTCTCATAGAAGTATGGAAAATCCTAGGAAAGATGGGGCCCACTTGTCTCACAAAGACTATTTAATGAAATATGGAGAACCCAAAAGATGTTTGAGAAATGGAGAGCGAGCACACTTATAGTTATACCCATATATAAGGAGACGTTCAGAATTGTGTGAATTATCGGGGTATCAAGTTAATGAGTCATGCTATGAAATTATGGGAAAGAATTATAGAACGTAGGTTAAGACAAGTATTGAGTACAACTGAGAATCAATTCGAATTTATGCCTAGCAAATCTACTATTGAAGCGATTCACCTATTGATATGTCTTATGAAATATTTTAGAGCAAAAAAGAATAATCTGGCATTTATTGATTTAGAAAAAGGTTACGATAGGGTGCCACGAGATGTTCTTTCGAGAACCTTGAAAAAGAGATATATCTCATTGACATATATTAATCTTATAAGAGACATGTACAATGGTGCAAAAACATGCGTGAGGATTCATTAAGGGATGACAAACTCCTTTGATATTAATATTGAGTTACATCAGGATCAACTCTCAGTCCATATTTATTTATATTGGTCATTGATGAGTTAATAAAACATATTTAAGATGAAGTACCTTGGTGTATGTTATCAGGATCAACTCTCAGTCCATATATATTTATATTGGTCATTGATGAGTTAACAAAACATATTTAAGATGAAGTACCTTGGTGTATGTTATTTGCAGATAACATTGTGTTAGATGGTGAATCTAAGGAAAAAGTTAATACGAAATTGGAACTATGGAGAGAAACGTTAGAAAGTAAAGGCTTATGACTTACTAGACATAATATATAGAATGTAAGTTGATCATTTGGGCATTTCAAAGGACATAAAAATTAAAATTGACACACGCTGAATCTCTCACAAGGAAAATTTTAAATACTTAGGGTCAATTTTTCAAAGTGATGGAAAAATTTATGGAGATGTTATGCATATAATTAATGCCAGTTGTTTAAAATGGAGAGGAGATCAATTATTCTATGTGATAAGAAGATACAAATAAAGTTGATAGGTAAATATTATAGAGGAGCAATTAGACCTACTATGTTTTATGGTTCTATGTACAAAAGATGTAAATAGCAAAAATGAAGATGTTGAGATAAATGAGTGGTCACACAAGGAAAAACTATATACATAATAAGATTATTAGAAGCAAATTAGGAGTAACACTAATAGAGGATAAAATGAGAAAAAATTGTTTAGGATGGTTTGGACATATAGAAAGATGACCCAAAGGCGCTCCTTGAAGAAGATATGAAAAACTAGATTGTGAAAATGTTAAAAGAGGAAGAGGACGACCACAAAAGTATTGGAAAGAAACAATAAAGAATGATTTAGTTTATATTGAGTTAATTGCTAGCATGACACATGATAGGGCTCTGTGAAAACAAAGAATCCATGTAGCCGATCCCATCTAGTATGGGAAATGAAGTATCAAACATGTAGTAGGAAATGATAACAAACCTAGAGCGTGGCAATACTGAATCAACTGTCTGGCACAAACTCGATTGCGTCCATGAACATGTCCCTGTTGATTTCATGCAGAACAGGAACCACATAAAGAGAAACATGTCTGCATGGATGGAGTGAGCCATGTCCCATAATTTTTCATTACAGTAGCGCTCTCGTAAAGGCTCGTAGTTGTAGGTACATAGAGAACCATTACAGCAATTGTATAACTTGCAGCGAAATATTGAATCAGTAGCTAAATACATGAAATCAATTTTAGTATGTCAAGGATGATTTCCTCATGGTCATCACTCATGTTTATATGTTGAAAATTGGGGTGAAAATAGAAAGGCATGCCATAAGAAAGTGTCACATCTGAGAGCAAGAAGCTTCATTGTTAAAGTGAAATTTCAAGTTTACACGAATAGCAATAACTTACCTGGCTAGGCGTTCAGATCACAAGTGAAAGGTCATGAGTTTGATACAAGGGGTGTGCATTGGTTTTAGCCTCCTCATTGTACCAAAAAATTGTGAAAGTGGAACATGGGAATTTGAGTTGGTGGATTAAGTTCTCCTTTCGTCAAATTTAGTCCAATCTAACTGCATCATGAGGGATAAACTAACAAAGTTTTCATGAATTAATTGGTAAAAATCATGTCGCAGAGTTTGCTTCAAATGTCCGAAGTAAATGAACATTGGAAGTCTAACAAGGTTGTTTGTTCCTTAGTATGATATGAATCTAGTGAATCCTATCATGATGCAGCAAGAACAAACTTTAACCAAGTGCTATAGACGTGTGGATTTGAACACATGATTCTGACTGAGTTGCATTTGTATCGGGTGCAGGAATTCTATTTGATTGAGAAGGGCGAGCTCGCACCTCTGCAGGACTTGATAGACCCCATCGTCCACTAAAATTGGCTAACAAGGTTGCAAAGAAGCGTTGATGCCTCAAAAGTAGTGTAATTTACCTCCTCCCTGGAGCAATTTTATCTGCTTCATGTGTGTGTATTGGTATTGCAGATGCTGTTTGGCCTTGTGATCCATACCTGCTGAGGGGCATGCGCCCACTGCATCTATGTGCATGTGCCTTGTGTTTCTGATTGAAAATTGAAACTATTGGATATTAATTAATATTGAGCATGTATTTGGCATCGTAAATGCTGTAAACTAACCAGATATATCGAAGCATTTGGAAGTCTTCATAACAATTTATCTCATGTGTTTGTGATAAATTTGTAAGATTGAAATTCTAATTAAAAATTTGAACCATGAAGAAGTTTTAGGACTAGGGAGTGAGGAGGATGAATCTCAAGCTTTCTGTCAATAGGCGCATTGTCATCTACTCAAGTAAAATGCACAAAGTGTTCATTTATTACAACAAAATGGTTATCTTCTTGATACACTTCGCAATGACTAGAAATGCTCTATGGGGTGGAATGTTAATAAACCGTCTGCGTATACAAAAAGTATCTAAATGAAAGTGTTAAAGTAGATACATAGCTACAAAGATGGGATCTATCAGGCTGTTAATGTCTAAAATAATTTGAATAGCCGGAGAGGGCTAAAGGATTTACTTTTTTATTTTGCATTTCATACACACACTCGATCTTGCAACCTCTAGTCACCTTTTATTTTTGTGAGGCATGAATGCTATTTAGAATGTTTTAAGAGTGAAAAATGTTTGACGATTACCTTTTGGGATATGCAGATAATAACATTTTTTTTTAAACCTTGAAAATTTCAAATTATACTCATGCCACTTGTGTAGTAAATATCTCTATAGAGAGAGATTGACATATGCTATCACCCTTAGTTACTAGCAAATTTAAACAAATCTCAATCACCCATCTTTGGTAATGGATAGTTGAGATTTGAATCTATAAAGCAAAAAAGTATATGTGTATTTTTTGTAGATTTACTTTATTCATATGACTACTTTCGCTTTAAATTTTAATTTTCACCATTTATCATAAAGGATAGATAGTTGAAATTTGGTTGGATTTGCTAGCATCAAAGTATGCTAGTATGTATCAGCTTCTAATACATACACATTATATATTGCACTATGTGCACCAATATGCACTCCTTTAAAAGCGGATGTAGAGGTTATTTGTATGTTCTCATGACTTTTTAATAAGTACTTCTGGATGTTGCATATGATCGCAATGCTCCTTCAAAAACAAGTGCACAACAATGCATTAAGGCAGAAAAGGGTGTATAAAAAGTGATCAGGGTACAAAGATGAACTCAATTTTTCCTTTCTTAAGGGGTGCATATTAGTGCATGTATGTCAGGTGACATTTATGTCATAGAAGATTGCTGAAATTTCCAATTTCATAGTGTGTTAAGAAAAGCTAATGCAATGCTAATAAGTTGGCAGTCGCAGGATTCTTTGTACCCACCATGATTTATCTTAGGTGATTTAACTCTGAGAAAACGTTTCATATCTTATGATTTCTTTCGACACTTTTAAGTAGGGATGGCAACGGGTTGGGGTAGGGCGGGTTTTCACTCCACCCACACCCGCCCTGCACTAGAATCCCCCTTCTACACCCTGCCCCGCCTCGCCCTGCCCCACTTCAACCTAATAAAAATATTTTTTAAGAAAAAGCATTTAATATTATATTTTACATAAAATACAAAATGATTTTATAATATTTCATATTATTAAACTAAAAGTTATTACGTACATATAATTATATTTCTATGAAAAATATATACATATAAGTTTGTAACATACTTATATATATATATATATATATATATATATAACATGAAGCGTGGGACTCTCTCTTTCTCTCTCTTATAAGTCCAGATGACGTATGCCTAGCATTGCTGCAGGCTGCAGCTCAGTTGTCATAAGTAAAGCCGCGCTGTTTTGTTGTGGGAGACTGGGCTTCATCTCCATTCATCTGTCTTTCTGGGTTGACACTAAAACCCTACTCCACCAACTTTCATAAAAAAGGAATTTCCCCAGCAAAACCTTTCCATTATGCTTTCTGTTACCAGTTGTTTATTGTCCTCTTCAGAAGTGGCGGTCTAGCACAATCTAGGGAAATATCCTGACTTTTCGGGATATCCCAAATGTCCATTTAGGTGTTCGTGAGGTTCCGAGAGATTAGCTCACTCAGATACTTGTGAGCGACCAATAAGAGACAGAAATAAAGAGAGTGAGCGAAACCCACAAGCTTACAATCAGCAAAGAGGGAGTAGACCGCACGCCCATTTCTTGAAAGTGTTGGTCCACCGAGATTCTTCGGTATGGTTTCTCTCAACGCTATGATCTTCCCTTTTGTTAGTATGAAAACATGCAAATCATTGTTGTCGTTCTCTTTTCTTGGTTCATTTATCTTAATGTAAATGTATATACTTGTGGAGAGTGAATCCACTGCTTGTTTGTTTTAGATGCGTACCTAGTAGAGAGAAATATTTAGAGGTATAAACGCGAAGAAGCTCAAGAGCAGAGGACTGAGAAACAAGTCCAATGGCATCATTTAACCCTTCAAATAGTCAGGCAGATGGTGATAAGGGTTCCCAATCATTCTGGACCTTTTGCCCATTGTGTCATTATGTTCACGAGTACATCAAGAAGTATGAGAATTTTGACCTATTTGTGCTAGACTTGCCGCAGGCCGTTTCGAGCTCTGGCCATAGCATCTGCACCACCTATGGTTCCTGGTACTGAATCATATTATTACTGGGTGTTTGGGTATGATGGTTATCCGGGTACTGTTAGTAGATCACCAGATATTAGCCAAAATACGGGATTTCCAGGGACGCCTTTCTTTTCTCCTTCGCACCACACCATGACCCCGTCTTCGTCTGCCCATATGTTCTCATCTGAACAGCAAAAACCATCTTCTGCTCCATCTCAAGAATGCCATACCCCACTTTCAACTCTCAACAAGAATGGAGATTCATCACATGAGCTGTTATCTAGATCAAAGTTGGTATTAAGAATTTAAGAGTAATGGAAGTGATGGAGTGTCAGATCACAAAGCAAATGTGGGGGCACTTAAAACCGAGCTGAGAGTGACACAATCAAGAAGTAGTCCTGTGGAAAATCGTCTTGAGGATAGAAAAATGGCGAGTTCTACTCAGGCCATGTTATGATCAAACTCCGACATACACTTTTGACAGATTTCCAAGGACTTACGACCATCACCTGAGACTTATCCAAACCCTCCAAAAATGAAACTCGATGCCGTCTGCACACTCAACACTATACATGTCTTCCAATGAGATCATGCTAGTATCATGTGACTTGAGTTGTTTTATGACAAGTTGTCATTTTGCTCAATCTTATGGTACATATTAGAATTTCCATTTGTTTATAGTTTCTTATTGCAATACATTGAAAGGTTCATAACTTATTTTCTTGTATACATAAGTTTTATAACCTTAAATACATATAAATGTGAATATGTAGAATAGTTTGGTTCGATTCTCGTGTTTTGGTTCCAAAACTAAAATCATGAACTGAATCGCCAGAATGTTTTCCAACAAGAAGCGAACGGGTTCAGTTTTAACAGTTTCATGAATACCCCTATATATATGTATATCGAAAGAGAGAATATGATAAATGCGCACACCCATTCATATTAAATTCACTTAAACATCTTAATCAACATAAATGATAGAAATTTCATTTTAAAAAGTAAAATGTATCATTTTTATTATTGAACCTTTCACTTAAATGCATCAAATACTTTTTAAATTCAAATCTCTACCGTTCATAGTAATCCACAAGTGAAAATGTTTAATCGGATCTAAGTATGAATGAGCGTGTGCGTGGACCATAATCTCTCTCTATATTATATATGTGTGTGTGTATAAGCTGTTACTGTAAGAACTTAAGCTTCTTAAACGAATGATGCGAGCATACTTTATGACTTTGTTGGGTTATGTGATATGAACAGCAAATTTTTCGACCAGTTTCCCCAACTCAATGAAATAAGGACCATAAATGAGTCGATAAACTGCGTTTTCTGAAAGAGCGTACAAGGAAGGAAGAGATGTTCGGCTCGTATATACCAGCTTCTTTCTCTTTGCATCAAACACAAACCTGATTCTAGAGGACATCTCAGTCTTTCAAAGGTATTTAGGAGAGCGTTTGCGTAGCTGTACGCCTGGTTCGGGCTGCATTCACACCATGATGATATTTATGATGTTTGGCCCAGTAATTTTGCCGTTAATGCTTCGGGAACGCAAGCCAGAACGACATTTAGGCTAACGAGAAGGGAAGGGTATAAGAATGGCATGCATGGTTTTATACGATGAACTTCTACGTGCAATTAATGGGTTCGTGCTTTCGTAAAGCCAGAACGTTTGGGCTCATCGAGAGAGAGAGAGTCACTCGGTTTTCCTTGGTAAATCTGGTTTAGTTTTTAAGAGTTTGTTGACGAATGCTTTCCTCGGTTTGTACGTGCATTTAGTATGCTACAAAATTCTTCCCTTCTCGTGAACCTAAACGTTTTGGCTTGCGTTCCCGAAGCATTAACGGTACAATTGCTGGGACAAACATCATAAATATCATCATGGTGTTAATGCAGCCCGAAACCAGGCGTACAGCTACGCAAACGCTCTCCTAAATACCTTTGAAAGACTGAGATGTCTTCTGGAATCAAGCTTGTGTTTGATGCAAAGAGCAAGAAGCTGGTATATACGAGCCGAACATCTCTTCCTTCCTTGTACGCTCTTTCAGAAAACGCAGTTTGTTGAGTCGTTTATGCTCCTTATTCCATTGAGTTGGGGAAACTGGTCGAAAAATTTGCTGTTCATATCATATAACCCATCAAAGCCATAAAGTAGGCTCGCATGATTCGTTTAAGAAGCTTAAATTATTACAGTAACAGCTTTTATATATATATATATATATATATATATATATATTATATATATATAATATATATAGAGAGAGAGAGAGAGAGAGAGAGAGAGAGAGGACGGTGACACATGCCCATCCATGCTTATATATGATTAAACAGTTTCACTGTTAGATTACTTCAACACTGTAGATTTGAATTTAAAAGGTATTTAATGGACTTAAATGAAAGGTATCAAAAAGTATAATATATCCCACTTTTTTAATTCAAATTTCATCATTCATCTTGTGAATAGAATGACATAGATGTTTAAGTGAATTTAATATAGACGGGTATGCACATTTATCATATTCTCTTTCTATATTATTATGTGTTGGTCCGTTCGATTTCGATTCTAGTTTGAAAACATTCTGTTGGTTCAGTTCATAGTTCTAGTGATGGAATCAAACCGTGAGAATCAAGCTATTCTCTGTCTATATTCACATTTTATATGTATTTAGGGTTATAGAACTTATATATAACCTTTATTAGTTTATGTATAAAGTTTTATAACCCTATCTACATATAAAATGAGAATATATATAAAGTTTATATACTTGCATGAATTTAAATCGGGACAAGTTTATAAGTTTATATGTATGTTTTATAACTTCATATATACATATAAAATGTGGACTGTTGATCCAAATAATCTCATACAAAATTCTTAAATTAGTAGAACTGTAGTCAGGAACAGTTCGATTCTATAAAATTTAAGAACCGAAACTAATGATTTGGTTCGAGGTTAAGGCTAGAACTGCACCAAACCGAACTGGAAACACCACTATATGTTTATACCCAGTCCCATTGTCTATATACTAATCTTTGGCGATTAATTTCCGTTTTGGTGAGAAGTCTTTCATAACTTGGTATGAATGCGGTGGGTGCTTGAAGTCGGGTTTCTCGTGGAAATGGGCACTCTTAAGTGAGTCGGCTTCTGGCGTCCAATTTTCAGGGACTTTCAATGAGCAGTCACTTAGTCGAAAGACTAAAAGGTCTAGAGTTCCCAAAGCGTTAACGATTTGATTCCTAGGTCAAACATCTCTCAAGTACTATAAATCCAGAGAAAACCCTAAAATGATAAGGAGTGAGGGTGGGGCTGGTGGTGGTGCGGGTGCATTCTTTGTAACCCTAAAATGGTAAGAATTGGAAATGCATTCTTCGTAAGAGTGAGGGTGAGGCTCAATGGAATTTGCCATAGAAAACCGTGACACACTGTTGTATCCTTCCCTTCTCGTGCGCCTACCAGCTTTGGAGTTCCCAAAGCGTTAACGATATGATTCCTACGTCAAGCAACAATCTCAAGTACTATAAAAGCATGATAAAGCAAGGCCAAGAAGCTGCAGACTTGCATCAGAGCCATTTCCTGTGCAACGGTACGCTTTAAAGAAGAGTGAGATGGACACCGAAGGGATACCCGTCAAACTTGTTATTGACACGAAGAGGAAGATTGTGTTATATGCAGAATGTGGGAGTGACTTCGACTTGCTGTTTAGTTTTCTCGTGCTGCCTCTCAATGCAGTCAGCCGCCTCCTGAAGGATTCCTCTACTACGCTAGGAAGCATTTCCAATGTCTATCGAAGTGTAGAGGGATTTGAACTTGTAACAAACGTTGAAGTGAAAAATGAATTGGTGTCGGCGAGAGTCGATCCGGTCTGGCTCAAACCCTTGAGGACCATCGGCGTTCAATTCAAGCCTCCGATTACATTCTACAGATTTGATGGGACGACTTTGTGCAGCTGATTGTTTATAGCCACCGTTGGTGACCAAACTGGATGGGCAGTTTGTCCGGCATGCCACAAATGCCTTTTAAGGTTGGCGACCACTTCGGAAGTCGGTAGAATTTTTAGTCCTGTGGAAAAGATTACTACGGCACAAGTGTTTTACATGGTGCAGATGACCTGGTTGTGACTCCCTTCAGTCACTCGGCGTTGACGAAACTGAATATCAGAGTTAACGATGTGGAGGAGAAGGTCGTCCATGTGGGCACTGATGGGGTTCTTCTCTCTATCTATCTCTGAATGGTCTTTAGGGCGTCACCTAGAGACGAGCTGCTCGCTTGTTTGGCTCGTGAAGAACCTATTGCTTCTTCTTGGCACTTACCATTACGACGAACAAGTGAAGCTCTTCTAAAATTGACTGCTGAGAGCTCAGGAAGTTTGAAGAGCTTCAGCTTGTCCCTTTTCCCATTTAACCTTGCTTTTATTTTATGTTTATAGTACTCATATACCGTAAAATCTCTCTCTCTCTCACACACACGCACATATATATCTATATCTATCTATATATATATACATACATACATATATATATATATATATATATATATATATATATATATATATATATATATATATATACATATATATATATATACATACATACATACATACAAACATTTGTATTTAATATGAATATATGTATAAATATGTTTGAACGTGTAATACATATTATGTATATTTGCTTGATTGCGTAATTATATTTTAGTTGTATTATAGGTTATGCTTTTTATCATGTGACCTTCCAAACATAGTTTAGTTGCGATGCTTTCTTTGTGTCACGGTCGGTTTGTTCAGTCCATGAGTAATATGAAACGAGTCATCAGCTCAACAAGGAGGCTTCGTTAGGTGATAATGTACACTAGATTGAAACAATACCACCAAACAGAGAAATTATGACGCCTGAGATCTTTGAACTGGAAAGAATACAAACGTATGGAAATGGATCATATTCTAGTGCGGTAGATCGCCAGAGAAAGACTTCCCAGTATTTATCCAATTGTGGCATTATATTAACTGATTGTTTTTGTTGCATAAATATCTAGTAAATTATTATGCTTTTCACCTCGTATGACTTGGCTCCTTGTTTCCTTTTCAGGCTCTGGGTACACTTGATGCTTCCTTGCATTCCAAGAGTGTTCTTACTGACGTATTCCTCCATGCTGGTCGTGAGTTTGAGAAGAACTCTTGATGCTTCAGATGATGGTTTTACTAATGTCGATGGCAACAAATCTTGAGGTCTCACTATTTTGTGTGTGCGCGGGTAGTCTGCTTCTGTCTGGTTAGCATTGAGGTCTCACTATTTTATCAATCGTTGTATCCCCAAAGAGATCCAATTAATGAAATTACTAAGACCTTTTGTGATCTACCAAGTTGGTTATTGCTTTACGTTAGCTAGAAAAGGTTTTACTGGTGACTTTATTGAACACCAGATTCTACATGAACCTCCATCATTGCCAAAGTTGTCAATACGGACTGACCGGCTCACATTTATAACTCTCTCTCTCTCTCTCTCTCTCTCTCTATATATATATATATATATATATATATATATATATATATATATATAGAGAGAGAGAGAGAGAGAGAGAGAGAGAGAGAGAGTTATATGCGCGAGCTTTTATGAGTCAATTTACAAAAGACAACCTCATTGAACTACTAGAATGTCTTAATGACGATCGAGTTGTTGAGTGATTCGATTTAATATATATAATTCGATACCAAACAATAAATGCCAGTCAATTTGTATTACGATGGTTTCTGTGTTCTGCAAACCTCGAGGAGAGTCCGTCTGTGAGAGATCTTATTTGAGGGCTACTATGCTCACTTGCGCCAGAGTTTAGTGTGAAAGAATTGGTTTTTGGTTTAAATCATAATGGTTAACCAGTCAAGAATGGCCTCAACGTTGAAAAGAAAAAAATGAAGGAAGAAGGAAAGAAATTTACAGCTACCTGGCAAATGGTATTGCCGCCGCCACATTCTTGAGTTCTCCCTAGTTCAGGGTTCATAGCTCCCAAGTTCCCGCTGCTCCTCCCTTCTGTGATAGCTGCTCCGGCAGCGGTATTGCCGACGATGATCTCCTCCTCCTCTCACAATTCAACAATCTTCTCGGCGACCTCTGCTCCATGTGCACCCTCCTGAACCATCTTGGTCACCTGAGACCTAGGCAGCCTCATCTTCACTCTCATGAATCCTTCCTCCCCACCGCCTCCACCACCACCCTTAATGAAGGTTAGGTCCGAAGCTGACCTCTTTCTCAGCATGAGGCTCTCGAGCCGTTCCTTTGCACCCATATGGATTCCAGACCGGACCCTCCACGGAGCACTCCCCTCGGGCAATTTAGGCAGCTCGACGAGGAAGTAGAGCTTCTTGGCTCCAGACTTGAGCATGTAGTTCGCGTCTAGAGGTCGAGCCTTGGTGCCGAGGGTCCGGACCAACTCTGAGTCCAAGACGACGTGGTTGGGGTACTGCTGCACCACATCCTGCACCTTGAGAGGAGACTTCAACTGTAAGGTCTCTCCATCGATCTTCATCAACCTCACTCTCTTCTTGCTGCATCCCAACATCATGGCGTTCTCTCTCTCTCTCTCTCTCTCTCTCTCTCTCTCTCTCTCTCTCTCTCTCTCTCTCTCTCTCTCTCTCTCTCTCTCTCTCTCTTAATTTGGTTTGTATTTGTGGAGAGACTGAGGAAGTAAGTGAGAAAGGTGAGAAGATGTACATTTAAATATGAGAGAGGGAGAGGGTCTCAAGAGCCCAAGGAACGTGAAGAGGTCAACAAAAGAAGGCTAATTTATGAGACTCCGAATTTTCTTCTTTTCACTGGTATCGAAGACCATCTCTAACCTTCCTTAGTTTACTTAATTTCTTAATAACTCGTTGATCTAGACATGACTGATTTGGAATCTTAAAATCGAATCGGTTCAAAAACTGACCAAAATAAAAATCAGTATTCAACTTAACACCGGAGGATCCATGGATCAGTACGTTACAATTCCCCTTCTCATTTAACCACAATAAACATTTTAAATGGTAGGTTTGAGTCCCTTTATAAGTTTTTATATTTTAAGAAATCTTTGACACCTTAAAAAAATTAAGTTTTAAAAGTTCTTAAGATTATTTTATTGTCAAAAAGTTCATATAAGAAATAAATGTTTTAGAAAATACAAATTTTGAAAATAAATTAATGATAACCAGTAAACTTTTTGAGAACATTATGATTATCATTTTTGAACGCCATAATAATTTTTTCATTAATTATTGGTTTTTAAAATTTTTGATATCCTTGCGTTAACTTGCCAATTTTATTAAAAATTTGGGGGCCCAACCTTTGCACCATGTTTTAGATTTACCATGAGTTTTAAAGTAATTAATGAGTAGACAGCACCTTTTTACTGTTTGGAATCGGCAGTGGTTTGAGCCAAAACCATAAAGGCTTGAAACCACGCGATTGAGTCTAGGGGTGTTTATAGTTCGGTTTGGTTGAGTTCTAGTCTCAACCCCAAACCAAACCGCTAAGTTCGGTTCCCAATGTCTAGAACCGAGCTACCGATTCCGGTTGGTTTGCTTTCGACCCATGGTTTTACTAATTTAAAGATTTTACTAAATACTGTATTATGTTATTAGATTATTTGGATCTATGGTCTATATTTTATATGTATATGAGGTTATAAAATTCATATATATAAACTTATCAAGATATAAATTTGGTGGTTATTTCACCATTTTCCAGTAACGATCATGACTGCCGATGATGCCCTGTTGTCCTCCTATCTCTCCTCTTTCGATCAAACTCAAGAACAATCATCAGTGGTAATGTTTCGTCGAATACGAAAATGAAAAAGAGAAGTTAAAGAAAATAGAAAATTCATCGAATGCTTCGTGTTATTTCACCCTTCGTGTTACTTCAATGCTTCAACCCAAGCCCAAAACTATATCAACAACCAAATTTTTATGAAAAATCGAGAAAAACAGAAATCTGAAAAATATGTTAGAATTCACCGGATTTCGGCTGATTTTCGTGATGTGGCTGGTCGCTCGATTCCTCTTAACACTGCAATTCCTCGCACAATCATTTATGGAGAAGTTTTTCCTATGAAAAAAGCAGTAGATGAATGCCTTTTACCCTCTCCTCTCTTTCGTTAACAACAATGCGTTACTGTGTTTCCTGGGTGGACCTGGACCCGGGTTTGGGTCCAGGTTCGACCCAGGTTATTACACATACTGGTGTGCAAAGTGACCTGCTCTGAACATGTTATGTTACCATATAAGAAGAAAAGAGTTTACTTTGATAGAACTTCTAAACACACTGAAAGTGTTGCATCTGGTGGTTGTCATAGACTCATAGCATCAGAAAGTTAAACAAGTGATGGATTTCTGTTGAATCTATGTTTGGAGTTTGCTTAATTGCTGGGGTTTAGATATATGTGGCAGTCACTGACATGCTTGTAGCACCAGACCACTTCCCCGAAGAACCCAGAGTTTCCGAAGAGCCCTAATGTTTCCTCCATTGCTGTTGGATTTTCCTCTTACATGAATTACCCAGAGAAATCCGAATGGAGGTTTATACGTAGGTCTAGACTGGCCTTCAGCTTATGCATGGATTGGATACAAATAGGGATTGAGTCCTGATCGCGTGTATGACAGCTGATGCTGCTCCTACTATGCTAACTCTGCAGTGCTCCAATGCGCTTGAACTTGGTCTGTTAAATTCGAAAATGGTTTCAGCGTATGTCAAGTGTTTCATTTGTTAATCACAAAGAAAGATGCCTGCTGTGTACTCTCAGTGGTCTTGGTTTCACCATTTGTGGTGCTGCTTATTTCATTGAGTTGGGGAAAATGATCTGAAATTTGGTGTTCATATCATATATAACCCCACAAAGGCACAGCGTGGACCTGCATCATTCATTTAGGAGATGAAGATAAGTTCTTACCAATCTTGCAACTGCTTTTGATTGATATGGTAGGTCACGTACGACATGACCAAGGGCTCCTACGAAATTAACTGGGCAAATTGGAAATCCCAAATGTGTCTGTTTTCCTAGATTTTGACCGCATATAATGTGTAATCATACTCTTTTGGAATGAAACCTTCTATTCATTTGTATATTGATAATGGAAGCATCAATACTTTGAAGGGTTTAACAATTTTAGTAATGTGCGCGTATAGCATTAATCCTAAAAATGTTGATCTTAATGCCTGCTGTAGCCTTGTGAGATATAGCAATGGCAGTTGTTGTTGCGAAGTGGCATCTGTGGTATTCGTGTTCTAGATGGTTGAAGGTGAATAGCATGCAGTCGTTGAAGGAGTTGGAGTAGCCTCATGGAAGAATTGAACACAAACATATTATAAAATTCCTGATTGAAATTATAGGTAAGCAACAATGGATTGGATTCCTCGATCCTTTTGAATCATTGATTGCCCCTTTCTAGCAGATGTCCAAATAGTCCAACCTCAACACCAAGATTTTTGGAAGAGTGAAAGACTCCATGCAACACTTCCAAGGTTCATCTCAGGCTTGGGGCAACTTGCAGTATTGTGCATTGAGGAGAGAAAAAATTCATTAAACACATTTCTCTCTTTTCTGAATGAAACGTCGCAGTAAAACAGAGGACTCCTGGTGTTTCTACATTCACGCTGCTAGTTATTTTATTTGGTTCGAGGTTCTTTTGAGAGAGGAATCATTGGATAGCAAGTTAAAACAGGATACTTAGGGATGATAGTAAGGTCATAGACACTTCTTGAGAGATGACGAAAAGGTATAGCAGCAGTTAAAGAATTCTCCTCTAGGGGTTGGATCACAATCTTTGATCATGTTACAAGCATAGCAATGTTGTTAGGATTTCGAAAATAACGGTAATTTATTGCATACAACTGAATTCAGATCGGAGTCACGGACATCCATCCAAACTATGCAATATGTTATGTCATGGTAATGATTATACCATTGATGACATAGAGATACGAGCTTTGTAATTGATGTTGTGACATGAACAAGATCCAGCTAGTCACATGGTTGTGACTGTGGAGAAGGGTACATATGCATGTACATGAACATGGCTACACATATATATAGGTAGTGGTAAATGCTCAAACCCCATTCCTTTTCAAATAATGTGCATTAAATATTTTATGTTTTATCACCTCAACCTTTAATGTCAAAGATTAATGATTAAGATGAGAAAGTAGATTTGAGAGCAGATGGGGTTCGAGCATCTACAACTACCCCCTCTCCCTATATATGTATCTCATAAAACTAGAATACAAGTACCATTTTCATACGTTAGTTCCTTTACGAAGCAATAATAGATCTGTATAAAGTAATAATTGGTTAATACTCATTAAGTATCTTAATGACATACAAACAACAATTAAGTTTTTTCTCACACTAGATGTGGTCGGAAACATGGATTATTTGTTTTCATAAGGTTTGATCCCATACCATGTTAACAGTTAATTAAAGAGAAGTTAGATCATTCTTGAATTATCTAGTTCTGTTCTTGTAATACTTTTGTATTTTCTTGTAATATTTTTGTGTTCTTCCTCTTTCTCTTTTAATATTTTCACTATCTAGTTTCTTGTTCTTTTTACCGATGCTTTCTTTGATCACCTTTTCACCTGTTGAAACTATTTTAAATATTTTTTCTCATTTTATGATCTATGAGTGCCACCTAATTTGTTTTTATAATCTTGTTACTTGTATGGTTTTTTCTTGTGTGACCAAAAAATCTATCTCAGTATCTTCATTTTTGTCATGAGCATTTTTTTGCATATGTTGGTTAATTGCTCAACACTTATAATCCTATAGGTTAATTGGATATCTTCTTTTAACATAAAGGGTCACAAGGAGAAGTAGAAGTCCAAGTATAACATCCATGTGTCCAACCCAAGTGTCACATCTTGCAAAAGTTTATTTAAAATTCTTCTTACTAGCTTGATCATCGATAGGACTTGTTTGAGTGGCAACTGGCAATAAAAGAAGATTATGTCTATCTTCCCGGTGCCAGAGCAGTATGAACAATGTAATAGGAAGCTGAAGTTACAGTGCATGCCAATGAAAATGGAGGAGCTCATTCTTAATGCTTAAATGAGAAGGAAAAAGATCAATTACGGCATCGATCACTCATTCAATACTAGTCTTTTACTTTCGTTGTTTCATTTTCTAGGAGTAATGTAAGCTATCTATAACAACTTTTCTCACTATGAATAAGATAGTGGTTATTATCGAGAACTCTATCTTTTTGCCATCCTCGAAGACTATGTTATGATCAAACTCCGACATACACTTTTGACAGATTTCCAACCATCACCTGAGACTTACCCAAACCCTCCAAAAATGAAACTCGATGCTGTCTGCACACTCAACACTATACATGTCTTCCAATGAGATCATGCTTATCATGTGACTTTAGTTGTTTTATGACAAGTTATCATTTTGCTCAATCTTATGGTACATATTAGAATTTCCATTTGTTTATAGTTTCTTATTGCAATACATTGAAAGGTTCATAACTTATTTTCTTGTATACATAAGTTTTATAACCTTAAATACATATAAATGTGAATATATAGAATAGTTTGGTTCGATTCTCGTGTTTTGGTTCCAAAACTAAAATCATGAGCTGAATCGCCAGAATGTTTTCCAACAAGAATCGAACGGGTTCAGTTTTCACAGTTTCATGAATACCCCTATATATATATAATGCGCACACCCATTCATATTAAATTCACTTAAACATCTTAATCAACATAAATGATAGAAATTTCATTTTAAAAAGTAAAATGTATCATTTTTATTATTGAACCTTTCAATTAAATGCATCAAATACTTTTTAAATTCAAGTCTCTACCGTATCATAGTAATCCACAAGTGAAAATGTTTAATCGGATCTAAGTATGAATGAGCGTGTGCGTGGACCATAATCTCTCTCTATATTATATATGTGTGTGTGTATAAGCTGTTACTGTAAGAACTTAAGCTTCTTAAACGAATGATGCGAGCATACTTTATGGCTTTGTTGGGTTATATGATATGAACAGCAAATTTTTCGACCAGTTTCCCCAACTCAATGAAATAAGGAGCATAAATGACTCAAGAAACTGAGTTTTCTGAAAGAGCGTACAAGGAAGGAAGAGATGTTCGGCTCGTATATACCAGCTTCTTTCTCTTTGCATCAAACACAAACCTGATTCTAGAGGACATCTCAGTCTTTCAAAGGTATTTAGGAGAGCGTTTGCGTAGCTGTACGCCTGGTTCGGGTTGCATTCACACCATGATGATATTTATGATGTTTGGCCCAGTAATTTTGCCGTTAATGCTTCGGGAACGCAAGCCAGAACGACATTTAGGCTAACGAGAAGGGAAGGGTATAAGAATGGCATGGATGGTTTTATACGATGAACTTCTACGTGCAATTAATGGGTTCCTGCTTTCGTAAAGCCAGAACGTTTGGGCTCATCGAGAGAGAGAGAGTCACGCGGTTTTCCTTGGAAAATCTGGTTTAGTTTTTAAAAGTGTATTGACGATTGCTTTCCTTGGTTTGTATGTAAATTTAGTATACTACAAAATTCTCGTGAGCCTAAACGTTCTGGCTTGCGTTCCCGAAGCATTAACGGCACAATTATTGGGCCAAACATCATAAATATCATCAAGCTTGTGTTTGATGCAAAGAGCAAGAAGCTGGTATATACGAGCCGAACATCTCTTCCTTCTACGCTATTTCAGAAAACGCAGTTTGTTGAGTCGTTTATGCTCCTTGTTCCATTGAGTTGGGGAAACTGGTCGAAAAATTTGCTGTTCATATCATATAACCCACCAAAGCCATAAAGTAGGCTCGCATCATTCGTTTAAGAAGCTTAAGTTCTTACAGTAATATCTTATATATACATGCATATATATATATATATATATATATATATATATATATATATATATATATATATATATATATATATATATATATATATAGAGAGAGAGAGAGAGAGAGAGAGAGAGAGAGAGAGAGAGAGGACAGTGACACATGCCCATCCATGCTTATATATGATTAAACAGTTTCACTGTTAGATTACTTCAACACTGTAGATTTGAATTTAAAAAGTATTTAATGGACTTAAATGAAAGATATCAAAATGTATGATATATCCCACTTTTTTAATTCAAATTTCATCATTCATCTTGTGAATAGAATGACATAGATGTTTAATTGAATTTAATATAAACGAGTATGCTTATTTATCATATTCTCTTTCTATTTTATTATGTGTCGGTACATTTGTATAGAGGAGTGTTTATGGAACCACCAAACCGAACTGGGAACACCACTATATGTTTATACCTTGTCCCTGTCCCATTGACTATATTCTAATCTTTGGCGATTAATTTCCGTTTTGGTGAGAAGTCTTTCATAACTTGGTATGAATGTGGGTGCTTGAAGTCGGGTTTCTCGTGGAACTGGGCACTCTTAAGTGAGTCGGGTACTTGGATTTTTAGGCCTCGGACTATTTGGTTCTGGCGTCCAATTTTCAGGGACTTTCAATAAGCAGTCACTTAGTCGAAAGACTAAAAGGTCTAGAGTTCCCAAAGCGCTAATGATTTTATTCCCAGGTCAAACATCTGTCAAGTACTATAAATCCAGAGAAAACCCTAAAATGATAAGAGGTGAGGGTGGTGGGTGGGGGGGGGGTGCATTCTTTGTAACCCTAAAATGCTAAGACTTGGAAACTTTCAGCTAGACGGACGTGAAAACTCTCTTGAAGCTCGATGGGATTTGCCATAGAAAACCGCGACACACTGTTGTATCCTTCCCTTCTCGTGCGCCTACAAGCTTAGGAGTTCCCAATGCGTTAACGATAAGATTCATACGTCAAGCAACAATCTCAAGTACTATAAATGCATGATGAAGTAAGGCCAAGAAGCTGTAGACTTGCATCAGAGCCATTTCGTCTGCAACGATACGCTTTAAAGATGAGTGAGATGGACAGCAAAGGGATACCCGTCAAACTTGTTATTGACACGAAGAGGAAGATTGTGTTATATGCAGAATGTGGGAGTGACTTCGTCGACTTGCTGTTTAGTTTTCTCGGGCTGCCCCTCAATGAAGTCAGCCGCCTCCTGAAGGATTCCTCTACTACGGCAGGAAGCATTACCAATGTCTATCGAAGTATAGAGGGATTTAAACTTATAACAAACGTTGAAGTGAAAAATGAATTGGTGTCGGCGAGAGTCTATCCAGCGTCGCTCAAACCCTTGAGGACCATCGGCGTTCAATTCCAGCCTCCGATTACATTCTACAAGTGCAATGGGACTTCTTCGTGCAGAGGATTGTTTTTCGCCACCGTTGGCCAAACTGCATATTCACGTTGTCCGGCATGCAACAGTTGCATAAGGTTGGCGACCGCTTCGGAGGTCGGTAGATTTTTTAGTCCTGTGGAAGAGATTACTACGGTAGATGTGTTTTACATGGTGTCAGATGACCTGGTTGTGACTCCCTTCAGTCATTCGGCGTTCAAGAAACTAAATATCAGAGTTGTTGACGATATGGAAGAAAAGATCGTCCATGTGGGCACTGATGAGGTTCTTCTCTCTCTATCTCTGAATGGTTTTTAGGTCTTCACCTAGAGACGAGCTGCTAGCTTGTTTGGCTCGTGAAGAACCTATTGCTTCTTCTTGGCACTTACCATTACGACGAACAAGTGGAGCTGTTCTAAAATTGGCTTCTGAGAGCTCAGCAAGTTTGAAGAGCTTCATCTTGTCCCTTTTTCCATTTAACCTTTTATTTTATGTTTATAGTAATCATACCATAAAATCTCTCTCTTTCTCTCACACACACGCACATATATATAATGTACACTAAATGGAAACAATGCCACAAACCATAAATTATTACGCCTGAGATCTTTGAACCGGAAAGAATACAAACGTATGGAAATGGATCAGATTCTAGTTTTGTAGATCGCCAGAGAGTCTTCCCAGTATTTATCCAATTGTGCGTCATAAAATCTCTTTCTCGTTATAGTGGCATTATATTAACTGATTGTTTTTGTTGCATAAATATCAAGTAAATTACAATGCTTTTCACCTTGTATGACTTGAACCCTTGTTTCTTTTTCAGTCTCTCGGTATACTTGGTGCTTCCTTGCATTCCAAGACTGTTCTTACTGACGTATTCCTCCATGGTGGTCGTGAGTTTGAGAAGAACCCTTGATGCTTCAGATGATGGTTTTACTAATGTCGATGGCAACAATGCGTGTAGTCTGCTTCTGTCTGGTAGTACTTGGTTTGCATTGAGGTCTCACTATTTTATCAATCTTTGCATTCCCAAAGAGATCCAATGAATGAAATTACTAAGACCTTTTGTGATCGACCCTCTTTGCTGGGCCACGGGTCAGGCAGTCTCTCTCTCTCTCTCTCTCTCTCTCTCTCTCTCTCTCTCTCTATATATATATATATATATATATATATATATATATATATATATATATATATATATATATATATATATTTAAAAAGAGAGTTATATGCACAAGATTTTACGAGTAAAGATAACCTTATTAAACAACTAGAAATGTCTTAATGACGACCGAGTTGAGTGATTCGATTAAACCTGTATAGTTCGATAATATCCAAAAAATAAATGCCAGTTAATTTGTATTACGATGGTTTCTGTGTTTTGCAAACCTCGAGGAGAGTCCTTCTGTGAGAAACATGATTATTTGAGGGCTTGGACTGTCCTGGTAGGTTGGACTGGACCAAAAATTTTCCCAGCCGGTGCGAACCAGAATAGGAAGTGAACTGGAACTGGGAATCACCACGGTTCTGCTTTGGTTCCAGCTATGGTGCTGGCCACCTGCCCTCTGCAGCACGGCCCAGGCGTGGTGCTGGTCACCCGCCCCCGGCATTTTCTCGTTTCATAATCTCACTTTGGTTCGATTCAAATGAAACTATAAACAATCTCGTTCCAAGGGAACTGGATCCGAAGGGTACTGATTCAGTTTTAGTGAAACCAAAACCGAACTCATGCACCCCGGAAACCTAACTCATTTAGCTGGGTTTGTAAGCTAGAAAAGAACCCAATGAACGGCTGCGTCCGATTAAGAATGAATACTTGCACATGTTCAGAGCTCCAAATCCAAATCCCTTCCCAGTTTTTTTTTTTTTGGTTGTGGTGGGGGGGGGGGGGGGGGGGGGGGTGAGAGTCAGAATTCCTGCCAAATGAGCTAATGCCCTTCGTTCCCGATTTCATTGTTTAACATACAACATAGTAGTACCCACACTACTTCACTACTTGCGGGTTTTTTTGTGCATGTAATTTCACATTTTCTTAGTTGGATCAGCCAAATAATCGGGTTAAATCCAATCCACAAACAAATATGATCTACGATGTTGTCATAAAGATCATAAAGCCAAACGGAATTACCATTTACAAGCTTAGAAAATTGAGATCTCCAGTGTTGCCTGAATAATTATAAGTATTTCTGGGCCTTTATTCAACTAAGTTTGATGTAAATAGAGTTGGTAGGCAATTATTAGCTGGAATCCATGAAATGGATTTTATTTGAAATGTCTTCACTGGGCATTGAAGTTACTTGAATACGGCGTTCAATGTCCTTATTTATAGGGTCCTTCTTCAAGCATTAATTTAAAGGTTATTTCCCTCTTTTCTTTAATATAAATTTATAAAAAAAAATATTTAACGTAGTTTTTTTTATGAAGGGTTTCATTGATGTCAACCTCTTTAATGTTTGTGTTGGACCATTTTTTGGTCTTGCATCTTGCACACCTTCCATTGGAAGTTTTTTTCCTTGCCCACTAAATGAGCAAATCCAGCTTCTTTTTTTTGTTACAACCCCAAGTTTGCACACCGTGGGAGTCGAACTCTCGACCTGCATTATATGAGTTCAGTGCCCTGCCAGTTGAGCGTTGATTGACTTGTTGTTGCTAGTATTAACAGTAATATAGATCCTGAAGTGTTACTGATCAAGTTCTCTTTGGACCACGTACGTGGCCAATGTAGATCCCTTAAAAGGCCCTCAATGAAGACGGTTGCATGTGTCACGGGACAAATTTTGAACCTAACTTTTTCGACGCCTTCGTCGGCCTGTGATGGCTAGAATCACCACGTGATTCTATCAACCCCAATTCGGAACATGCTCTTGCTTGACTGCACACGATCTCCCCTTGCTGCAAGCCTTTACCGCGGCTTACCTTTAATCCCTGGCTCGCTCACTCGAACGTGTAGGGATGTAGGATCGGCTCCTGTGATCTACACGCACTCTATGTTCCAAAACCAGAACATAACAAACAGAACACACACACCTAGACCTTTGCACGCACGGTTATAGTAGACTGTTGTGGGAATCGGTTGCACTATTATGTGAGGCAATAGGCTACAATGAAGTGTCGGCACCACATGCAACGACACTCGGTTGAACCTCCTACAGATCACACTACTGCACACGGCTACACTTAGCCGCAGGACATGAAGTTGCACACAGCTGCAACTTGCTGAAGATGACACCTGTTGCAAGACTTACAACTGCACCTGGCTATAGAACTCCCTGCTGCACCAGTCTCCACGAGATGGTCCGACTGCCACTTGATGCCGGAATGACCAACTCACCAACATTGGTTCTCGGTTGTACAGCTGCTCGCATTCGAAGGCACCTTGCTGCCCTCACTCGGCTGCAAGGTTAGATGCTTCAGCCACTGTCCATGGTTCACAACCTCGCCTCAACATTTCATGCCCTGCTTGGTTACCAGTCTTCCAAAAGAGCACGGTCTGCACTCTACACAAAAGGATCCACCTCACTAAGGAAGCGGTTCCACCAAAGCACCGGTTGCACTCTACAAAGAAGACTTGGTTGCAGTGTCGTCCAAGGAGCCCACGACTACCTTCTGCTGCAGCAACACACCTTCAACTGCACGTGGATGTTCTGCACACCACCCGGCTACTCACTGCGGTAGCTTGCTGTAGAGTTCACTTCAGCAAGCCATTGATCAAGTTCAATCGACTCCATCTCCAGTAGTACCGCCGCGAGACCTTTGGATAGCAGCGCAACAACCCATTTCTTGGTGAGCAGCATGGGGCTTGGGTTTATAGACACACCCGACCCTTACAAAGATGCTTATTTACATGGACTAGGGGTATGATACACATGCTGAAGCCCTCCAAATAAGGGGTGCGTGCGAGCGTGCGCACCCACAAACTCATGTCCATGACAACTCTCCCCCAACGAAATCTGGACTCATCCCTAAGGTCGTGTGGTAGTCTCTTAGCAACTGCTCGTACTGCTACAGCTATGCACATGGCACCCATGAATCATCATCTGCATTTCTGCCAGTCCACCTGACCATATATTGAGTCTGTCTACGAGGCCTGGCTCCCTAGACTCGGTGAGCGATGATGGCCTCGACTGTTGGTATGTCCTCTCGACCAGCGGCGGTGGTCGACGATCCAGCCTCTTTGGGTCTTTGAAGTACTTCTTCAACTGCGATACATGGATGACTGGATGGATCTTAAGTCGATCGGGTAACTCCAGTCTATAGGCAACAACACCTACTCTCTATATCACTTTGAATGGTCCGTCGTACTTCGGCTTCAAGCCCATGTGATTGCCTTTGTACACCTGCTTTCGGATATAGTCCGGTATCAGAAGCCACACATGGTCTCCAATTTCGAACTCAACTGCCCTCCGATGCTTGTTTGCCTGCCTGATCATACGGGCCCCATCTCTCCCAAGCAAAGCTTTCGCTTCCTTATACGTCGTTTGCCTATCGCGTATCTCATGCAAGGCTGCGAGACAATGACCATTTCCATTTTCTTGTATAAGCTCTAGGGGTCCAAGCGGCTGCCAACCCAAAGAAAGCTCAAAAGGAGTCTTCCAAGTAGATGAGCTTTTATGCGAGTTGTAACTGTATTGCGCTACCTCCAAAAGTGATACCAGTTTTTCTGGCTTGCAAACACGTAATGGCACAAATACTCCTCAAGCATTGCGTTGAGTCATTCTGTCTGTCCATCGATTTGTGGATACTGGGATGATGAGAATAGGAGACGAGTTCCCATCAATCGAAATAACCCGATCCAAAATCGACTAGTGAAGCGAGCGTCGCGATCACTAATGATCTCTTCCAGAACACCGAAATGTTTAACCACGTTTTTGAAGAACAAACTGGCTATCTCTTTCGCACTGCACTCACGTGGTGCGGGTATAAAGATACCATACTTGGAGAACCGATCAACAATCACCAAAATCAACTTGAAGTCATCTACTTTATGCAATCCTGAGATGAAGTCCATGGAAACAGACTTCCACGGTCTTTCTGAAATAGGAAGAGACTGGAGCAATCCAGCTGGTCGATGTCGCTCAACTTTGTCCTGCTGGCATGTAGGACACATTCGGATGTAGTCAGCTACATCGCGTACCATGCGAGGCCAGTAGTACCCGCGAGCAAGCAAAGCTATTGTATGCTCAATACCCCGGATGTCCGGCATACTCCGCGTCGTGAACCTCACACATCAAGGTCTTTATCAAATCTCCAATACCAAGGATAAATAACCGTCTGTCCTTGGTCCAAACCAAGCCATCTCTGATGTCATATCTGTCGGTTATATCTAACTAAACTTGAGAAACGATGTGGGCATACGAAGTATCCTGGTCCTTCACTAGTCTTTCCTGATCATTCAAATCCCCTCTTACACGAGTAATGGCATTTAAAGTCTCAACCCTCTTTCTACTCAAGGCGCCGGCCACAACATTCTCCTTGCCTGACCTATAGATCTAATCAAAATCGTAGTCCTCGAGAGTCTCAAGCCAATGTGCTTGACGCATGTTTAGCTTCTTCTAGGTTCTAAAGAATGTGTTTGTCATGTTATCTGTAAGAACTGTAAAATGGGATCCTAGGAGATACACTGTACAGATCTGTAAGCAATTAACCACTGCCAGCAATTCTTTTTCATGTGCGTGGTACCGAGTCTCCGCATCCTTAAGCTTTCTGCTCTCGAAAGCTATAGGGTGTCCGTCCTTGATAAGAACACCTCCGAGTGCTCGATCACTCGCGTCCGTATGTATCTCAAAGGGCTTGTTGAAATCTGGAAGATGTAGTACTGGTTCCTGATAGATCAAGGCTTTAAGGGCCTCGAATGACTCTACACACTTGGGTGTCCAATCTCAAGTTCTTCCCTTCTTAAGTAACTCGGTTAATCGCGCTGCTACCTTCGAAAAGTCTCTAATGAACTTTCGATAATAGTTTGCCAAACCTAGGAAACTCCTCAACTCAGAAACATCCTTGGGAGTTTCCCATACCTCAATGTCATGGACTTTCTTGAGGTCCATGCGGATTTCACCTCCGCCAATGATGTGCCCAAGAAAAATAATGGTGTTCCTCGCAAACTCACATTTTTCTTTCTTCACATAAAAAGAGTGTGACCTGAGTCTCTCAAAGACTAATGTGAGATGTCAGACATGCTCATCCAGGGTCTGACTGTAGATCACAATATCGTCGAGATATACAACCACGAAATCGTTGATGTATCCTGCCAATACCTCGTTCATCAACCTATAGAATATCGTTGGAGCATTCGTGAGACCGAAAGGCATCACCAGGAACTCATATGCTCCGTATCGAGTCACATGGTCGTCTTGGCCTCATCCCTAGGTGCAATTCTCACCTGCGAGTAACTAAATCGAAGTGGCTCCGCCAAGTCGATCGAAAAGGTCGGCTACTAATGGGATCGGGTAGCGGTCTTTTACCGTTACCTTGTTTAATGCCCGATAGTTAACACACATCCGTAGAGAACTGTCCGATTTCTTCTGAAATAGTACTGGCGATCCGAAGGGTGACTTAGAAGGTTGTATCATCCTTGCTTTCAGGAGGTCCCTCAACTATTTTCGGAGCTCTTCTAGCTCTGGAGGACTCATCCTATACGCGGCACGGGCTGGCGTCTTTGCCCCCGATTCTAGCACGATCTCATGGTCTATGTACCGCCTAGGTGGTAAAGTCTTCGGGAGATCTGTCGGCATCATGTCCTGGAAGTTGAGCAAGACCTTCTCAATCTCATGTGGAATCCTAAAGTCTCCAGAGTTCATCTCATCTTCTCTCAAGACTGTTAACATCGTGGGGTGGCCTTTTTGAAGGCCGGTCTTGAGCTGCATTGCGGACAAGTAAGTTGCTCTGCAAGTCAAAAGATTAGGAACTTTACCTAGGTCACATTGAGGTACGAATCCAGGTTGGGTAGGATCCACGCACACCAAACCTCTAAGGTGTGGGGTAGCCATCATGCTCGTCGCCCTGAAGAAGTCGCATTCCTGGACTACTCCAAAATCATCCATCATGCTGACGATGAAATCAAACTACAGCTCCAACACCCAACTTTAAGGCAGCAAGCTCTGGCTAATCCAACCACTCTAGAAGCACTCGTATTTACCGTCTTCAATTGCTGCTTTAACTGCTCTAGCCGTAAACCCCATTGTGTGGCTAGAGATATGGAAATGATCAAGTGAGAAGCGTCGGTGTGTGCTAAGGCTCGCACTACAGCTGTGCCTAACTGTGCTTCCACAAATACCAGACTACGGCGTGGTTCTTCCTGCACACATGCTGCACCTAAGAGCTGGAACAATGCTGCTTGAGCACTGGAGCTAGCGTCAGCATCCTCTAATACTTCTTCAACGATCATCGCGGTGATTTTTGCCTTTTTAAGATAAAATCTCATCAAATGTGGACCTCAACAAATGAAACATGTATCCTGATTCTTCGAATATCTTAGAGGCATGTTTTTGCCTTTACCATTTGATCTTTTCTTTGATTTTTTAGATGATCTATTTTTCTTCTTTTCTTTGTTCCATTTCTTAGACTTATCCTTACTCGAACTTGATTTCTTTTCCTTTTTCTTGGAATTTTCATCAGTCTTACTAGACCTTAAGTCTACAAACATCTCAACTGCTGCGATTGCCTCAATGACGGTCGAGGGATCTCGGCGTCTAAGTTCAACTTGGGTCCAAGGCTGTAATCCCTGCTCGAAGTAGAACAACTTCTCATCTTCTGTCATTTCCTTGACTTCTAAAAGTATGGAGCTAAATTTCTGCACATACTCATGCAAAGTACGTGTGCATCTGAGTTTAGATAGAAGCTCTCTGGCTCTATAGCCAGTGTTCGTAGGAGTGAACTGCTTCCTAAGTTCACTACGGAAACCTTCCCAAGTCATGGAAAGTGGGGCACCACCACTGGTGGCTGCGTCCTCTAAGATACGCCACCATAACTTCGCATCATCTCTAAGAAAGACGGCAGCCACTAGCACACTACAGTTTTCGGCTACCTGGGATACATCCAAGTATCTCTGCAAATCCCATAGAAAATTCTCTAAGACTTTCCTATCTCTAACACCACCAAAGGGTGTCGGCTCGGGGATTCTAACTTTCGAATAGTCAAAGTTAAGGGTGTGTGTTGTTTCACGCAATCCTACAGGTGAAACTGGAGTATGAAGTGGGGTTCCTTGTTTAACGTCCGATTGCTTTTGAAGTCTAGCAATCTATACGGCTAGTTGGTTTTGGTTGGCCTTCATAGAGTCTTGAGTGGGTCTCGTTGACTCTTGAGCTGCTCTAATGGAGTCTTGGCTGGCTTGTAACGCCTCCAATCTCTGTAGTAAAATAATAATAATATCGGCATCTTCAGTCCGTTGAGAAGTACTAGCTTCCTCCCCGGCCGCTCTCCTTGTCTTCGGCATTTTATTATGATTCTTTTTCAGTTACAAGACCGACAACACATAACAACAGTCTGAACCGAAACAAATTACAGACTTAGCAGAAAATTTCTGTGACCTGTACACATGACTTTTGACCCAACTTCATACTCTTCCAGAAACGCGTACAGATACTGAAACTAAAATCCAAAGTTACAGGACTGTAGACCAAACTACATAGAACAACTAGCCAAAATTAGGCTGAAACCGGCTTCGTTTGATCAGTCAAACACACTGCCAAAAAAACACCAAAATCTAGATTTTCTGGTTTTTCTGCAACTTGCTGAAAAGCTGTTTTTCGGCGGTTTCCACCACTTTTTCCGGTGAATCCTCTGCTGGTAAGTCTACCTGAACCTAATAGGTATCAATTCCACTGAACAATCACCTTGTTAGTTTTAGTTTTTACCAAAATAGATCCAAAACTATGGATTTTTATGAAAACGAGATTCTGTCAATCTGGTTTTCAGCCCCACTTCGGTCGAGTTTTCTGAACACCTGATGATGTGTTTTCTTCCAACCAAGTACAAGACTACCAAAAGTACTACACCTTGGAATAAATTACTTTCTATTCCAAACAACTTAACCTTTCCAAAACCATCTTTGAAAATCGGCAAAATCCACCTATCCGATTTTCGGTTTTGTTCCAAAATTAAGTTTTCAATCTGTTTCTTCGTCAAAAATAGGCAATCGAGGCTATGGCTCTAATACCAAACTATCACGGTGTTAATTTTTGAAGTAAAATTTTTCAAAACTTTTTAAACCCCTTGATTGCTAGAATCTGTTGGATTCTATCAGCCCCTCACTATACCGATTGGCTCCTGTTAGAAACCCACTCCCGTGCAGGCCCACCTATCTGGTTTGCTTGCTTAATGGTAGAACGTCTATAGTGCAGGACCTTTCCACCGATTCCCATGTTTAAGACTAACACACATATACAATTGGGGTTTTCCTTACGCTAGTAAAGGATTCGGCTGAACCCACACAAGAACCTTACCTAGCTACGACGAGGGGAGGTTTACCAAACTAATCCCAACACCAAACGACTCAGGCAGATGCCCTGCGCGAGGGATGAAGGCTGGCGCTAAACGGCATTAATCGAATGACTCCTGTCTAGACGAGGCATGGGTGTATCGCGCCTGTTGTTGCTGCGGGACAGAGGCTGGTGAGGCAGAGGGGTACCACACCGACTGTTGCTCTTGCTGCGGATGAGACTGCTGCGGGATAAGGTTCCACCCTTTAACGGTGCGCGGCACACGGCTGGGGATCCTTGGCAAGGCCCGCGATGCTGGATGTTGTGAACTGGAGTGTCCTGCTGCACACCCGGCTGAAGGTTGGAAGGATGAAGACTGAAGGATGAAGGTCGAAGGTTGAAGGTTGAAGGCTGGTCGTCAAGGGCTTAAGGCCCTTTCGATTGGAGATTGAACACACCCGATTGAAGGTGGGAGAAGGATGCGGGGGCGGTTATGCCAACTGCTAGGCGTAACGCTCCCGCCTGCTAGGTTGTGGAGCGTTGGGCGTAATTGCTCCCGCCCACAAGGTGCGGGGTGCTAGCCCTAACCGCTCCCACTCTAACTACTAAGAGAGGCTGGAGTTACCCGATCGACTAAAGATCCATTCGATCATCCATGTATCGCAGTTGAAGAAGTATTTCGAAGACCTAGAGAGGTTGGATCGTCGACCACCGCCGTTGGTCCGAGAGGACATACCAGCAATTGAGGCAATCATCACTCACCGAGTCCAAGGAGTCGAGCCTCATAGACAGACTCAGTATCTAGTCAGGTTGACAGGCAAAAATACAGATGACGATTCATGGGAGCCATGCGCACAGTTGTGGCAGTATGAGCAGTTGTTAAGAGACTACCACTAGTTTGTAGGCACGCGCGCTCACGCGTACCACTCATCTAGAGGGCTTCAGCATGTGTATCATACCGCTAGTCCATCACGGGGGTTAAAAATTAATTTGAAAAATTCGGTCCGTGACAATTGGTATCAGAGCCTAGATTGCTCGATTCCATGCAATTTTAGCAAAAAAATCCATTAGAACTCGAAATCGGAATCAAACTGAACGAAGACAGCAAAATTCTGCCAAATGATTTCTTCAGAATTTGTGATTCGGTTTTGGACTGCATAAGTTGATTGGAACGTGAATGAAACAGTTACAAAGCACATTATTTCTATCAAACTTTGATAGAAAGAATTCGGTTCATGAAAAGCATAGAGGTTGCTGTCCGAAACATTCAGCCGAAGTGGACTAGAAAACTAGATTTTTCAAAAATCTGCGTTTTACAGTAATCCGAGGAATTGGATCTATTTTTTGTGAGAATTGTATCTAACAATTGGTTGTTTAGTGACAGGAGACCTTCTACAGATTCAAGGAAGACTAATTAGCCGAAGTTGGTCGGAAAAAGTCGGTGAAATCCGCCGGAAAAGTTGATTTGTCAGCGTTGCAGAAAATCTGATATAAAACAGAAAGATGGATTTTGAGGATTTTGTGCAGATGACTTGACAGTGTTAACGTCATTGTATTCTGCCGAAATTTGTCAGATAACTTCTCTGTATATCAGTCTACTAAATTGTACTCTTGTATGTTTATTTTGGTGACTGTAAGTGGTTCTGTAGAGTCTCGAAGTCAACCTGAAAATCAGTTGTACTGTTTGCAGAAAAAATTCTGTTAAGTCTGTAATTCGGTTCGAATTGTTGGTCCGTGTCATTGTTTTGGTCCAAGTTGTAAACCAGGTCTTTATACACCATGGTAAGGACCAGAAGAGAATCAGGAAATGAGGCAGGTCCGTCCCATCGACCCGAAACAGACGAGTTGCTGACATAGATTTTGTGAAGGCTAGACTCCTTGCAAACCACTCAAGCAAAGCTTCAACAAAACCAGGATTTGATGAAGCAAAGCCAAGCTCAATTGGCTGTGCATGTGGCGAGATTGTAGAAGCAACCCATGCATTCAGACACCGAAATTGAGGTTCAACTTCAAACTCCAGTTTCTCCCATTGACATGCGTGAAACGACATGCGATCTTAACCTTTCATGCTCAAAAATCAAAATCCCCGAGCCAACACCCTTTGGAGGTGTTCGAGATAGGAAATCATTGGAGAATTTCCTATGGGATTTAGAGAGATACATGAGTATATCCCAAGTAGCCGATTATAGCCGGGTACTAGTAGCTACTTTATTTTTTAGAGATAATGCAAAGTTTGATAGCGCACGCGAGAGGACGCTACCGCAAGTGGTGGTGCCACTCTTCCCTCGACTTGGGAAGAATTTTGCTTCGAACTCCGAAAGTAGTTCACGCCTACAAATAATAGTCATTGGACTAAAGAACTTCTCTTGAAACTCAAGTGCACAGGTACTCTTCACGAGTATGTGCAAAAGTTCAGTTCCCTACTGTTAGATGTGCGGGATATGTCAGAAGTTGATAAACTCTTCTATTTCGAGCAAGGTCTACAACCTTGGGCTCAAGTAGAGCTGAGGAGGAGGAGTCCTTCGAGCATTTTAGATGCCATTTCAGCCGTGGAGAGTTTCGTCGACCTTAGGGGTGCACGAGAGGATTGTCTCGAGGCACCTAAAGGAAAGAGAGACGGGAAATCAACTAAGTTCCGTGGGAAGAACAGTAGAGGGTTAGAGAAGAGGGATGAAGCATCCTCTTCTAGGGGCAAGAGTAAAAGCAAGGGAGTGAGGTCGTGCTATATATGCACTAGGCCGCATCTCATGCGAAATTGCCCTAAGAAGACGAAGTTAGTCACCTTGGAGGTAGGGGAGCAAGTTAAGGTTGAGGATGTGACCGATGCGCCAGGGGATGAAGTGATCCAGGTAGCGCAGTTTCAACTCCTAAACACCGTCCGTTGTGAGGATCCAAGTCGAGCCTTGAATTTTGCAAAAGTACAAATGGGACGATACACCATCCGAGCTTTGGTAGACTCAGGGGTGAGTCATTCATTGATTGCGCCAAAAGTTGCCAAGACGATGGGATTGAAGGTGTTACCAACCACGACCAGACTAAAACTTGTAAACGCCACCGTGAGTTCCATAAACGGAGTAGCACGAGGGTGCAAGTTGAGAGTTGGACCGTGGGAGGGTGTGATGGACGTAGCAGTAGCAACTATAGATGAATACCCAATGATATTGGGGTGTGATTTCATGATAGCTGCCTAGGCGATGATAGTGCCACACTTTCGAGGGATGTTCATTGTACACCAAGGTCAGTCAGGGTTTGTGCCTTGTATGGATCTAGAGAAGTCACCTGCAATGTTGACATGCGCTGCTTTATATCTGACAAATGAGACGCCAGTGGTAGGGCCGGGAATCATTAGTGGTAGGGTCGGGCGTGAGGTCAGGACTGCGTAGAGGCGAGAGCGCTAGACAAACCCCATCGAACAAGGAGGTTTATCGCAGGTGGACGATAGTAGGAGGGCGCCGACACTAGCGCCCACACACCGTGACAGGGTGTCAGCATCAGGGTCACGCTGCAAGGGGTGGGTGGCCAACGCCAATTCAGGGCCACGCTGTAGGAGGCAGGCGCCAAATACCTGGCAGGGACCGACGAGGAGGTTTTCTCCAAGGACAGATCGGAGACATGTGCCAGCATCGAAAAGCATGAAAGGAGAAGGTGGCAAGAGATGTAAGTAGTGCTTAGTTGGGAAAGTGCCTTGGGAAAGGCACACGTTCACGAAACCTCGAGGACGAGGTTCAGCTTGGCTGGGGGAGAATTGTCACAGGACGGATTCCCGTGGCGCATGAACTTACGCGCACCCGTCTACATCCTTCATCCGTTGGCTTCTGAAGGCATGCGCGCCAGGCGTCGTACGGGCCTAGGCGCACATAAAACCCCTTGTACAAACACTTTGCTTTGTGTGTGTTCGCTGTAAAGTTCGGGTGTGCTTATAAACCCGAGCTAAGTGTATTAGCCATGTAGGTCTAGGTTAAGTGAGTTAGTCCTAGACTAGGTTGTGTCTTTGGTTCTTGTATGGATCAGGTATGGATCCACGAATTGGGTCGGTTGGTTTAGTTCATTAGGTTGGTTCACGGGTCACCTGGTGGGAACGGTTAGGGAGTAACCGTCCCTTGCTTGGAGGGAACGGTTACCCCCAAGCCAGCAGCTTCACGGTTACAGGTGCTGTGAAGAGTTGGCTGCAGTTACAGACAGATGTCCTGGCCTGAGGCAACGGTTGAAGACCTTCCATGCAATGCCTTTATTAGTGAAGACAGTAGGGTTGCGGGTGGTGACGGGAGTTGCTAAAGACAGGTCATGCGGAACGCTGGAAGGAAGTTCTTGTGGAGCATTAAGGCTGGAGTATTGAAGACAGGCAGTTACAGCAGCCGATTGAGTATCACCTGAAGCGGCTGGAGTTTGAGAAGTTCAAGGGCTCTCGTGGAGCGTTGAAGTGCTGAAGAGAACTTGTAGCCGAGTGTTGCAGCAGGTTCAACCAAGGGTTGCACCAGGCCATCGTTTGGGTCTTGCAACAAGTCGGTCATTGCGCAGCCAGCAGTGCAACCGGGTTGTCTCTTGGATATGAGCAGCCAGTCGAGTGTTGCGCAGACGCTCCAGTGGCAGTCGAGTAACCCTTGTAGCAGTGCAGCCAATTGTCTCCTGCGGTAGGTGGCAGTCGGGCCATCTCTTGGAGGCAAGGTGCAGCCGAGTGTCATCTTCAGTAAGTTGCAGCCGAGTATCCTTTGTAGCAGTTCAATCGATTCTATCACATGGTAGATGTAGCTGAGTACCGATTGCAGCAGTTACTAGCCGATACCTTGGGGTGAAGCACAGTCGGACATCTTGGTGTGGAAGCCCTTGACAGCAAGGGACAATCTCCTTGACGTGAGAGATCGCTTGCAGCCGGCAGGAGCAGCAAGTGTGCGTGCGGAGTAATCTTCACCAAGTGCCAAGAATCGGTGGATTCTGTGGCAAGAAGGAACTGGGCAGCAGCATCCATTCCTTTGGGCGTGTGTGTGTAAACGTGTGTTACCCAGCTAGTTAGGCGAGAATCATTCTCTGCTCAGGTGCTCAGGTTCCGATGAGAACCTTAACTAACTAGTAAACCCCTGTTGTAAGTGTGAATTGTGTGATACATTGTGTGCAGTCCCATTTCTGTAAACTGTGTGTGTGCTAAGTAAGGTTCGTCACACCAGAGGCAATGGAGATCAAAGGAACTGGTACTCCGTTCCTACATCCCACTGTTAAGGGCTGGTGATTCGAGTGAATTAAGTAGCCAAGGAGTGTCTGGAGCGAGCCTTCCGCTGAAGAGGGCGAAAATTAGGCAAATGATACTTCTAATGATAATATATATATATATATATATATATATATATATATATATATATATATATATATATATATATATTATATATATATATATATATATATAACATTTCTCCACACCCCAATATGTGTGCACTGTTGTACACTCTTTTAAAAACGAAGACAACTGTCATTACTTGTTCTTTTTCACTTTCTCAGCACACACACGTATATAATTCTTCGTAGAACTCGTTAACATCATACAAGATTCTCCATAGAGCTCGATCGAGTTGGGTGGTATCCGGATTTCTTCACTGAGAAAAGATGTTGCCATCTAGATGAGTTCTTGCACTGGCTGAAAACGTACAGTCCTTTTCTGCTCACAGACAAATGAACCACACACACACCATGAGAAGCCAAAATAAACCAAGCTTGACTTCCGTAACTATTATCATGAAATTAGAAATTACAGAAATTCTTTTTCGTGAAAAAGGAAATAAGAAAAGAAAAGAAGAGATGGCAAAAACGTAAAATTAAGAAAAGTGAATAGGATGATAGAATGCAAGTATAGCTTTTAGACACATTGCATACACACAAACACCGCGAACTGGCCAAACCATATTGGAGACCGTATCTGAACCGAAACCGATGGTTCCAATCACCGGTTTCATAATTTTTTATTATTAATATAGGCATACTGGTGTTTATCTTTTACTTTTAAGAGCATGAATGACATTTATAAAATTATAAGAGTGTTACAAAAGATATAAAATACATTTTCATTATACTGCCTCTAAAAGTAAAAAGTGGGAATGATAGAGTTTGCATGACTGAACTCAAGAACTTGCTTAAGGGATCCAATGTCAAATCACTTGAACTAACCAATGGTTGGTATAATTAGTTGTTTTAATGACTTCATTATGTTATTGCAAGATATGGTCGACAACTATTTAATAAAGCCAATATACATATCGAAGAGGCCCTTATGAAATTGAGAGTGTCGATGCTTCACAAGAACTAAAACTTCTGCTCTTAAATAATTTCAACAACTAACGTAAAACTTTATCGAATTTATCTATAAGGAATTTCAAAAGTGATAAGATAAGATCTTTTTTTATTGTTTTAAGTTAAGATGGTGTATCACACAAAGGCCCAATGCGAATATAAACTCATGTAGCTAATATACTTGGAGCGGGACAAGGCTCTTTGATGGTTTTGGTTTTCTTTGGCCGTGAACGACTAGACCAAACGGCGACTTGATGCTGGACATGCTCCTCCATCTGGGATTGAAGTAGTGACCAGTCTCGGATTTATAATAATTTTAATTTTTTTTTTCAGGACAGAGTGCAGAACTCTTTAGGTAGGGGTGAACTGTGTATCATAGCCAAGTACTAGATTTTGTGATATATAGACATTTAGTTGAGTTTTGCAATTTGTGTTGGTGCGCACTCCCTACTATGCTCAATGTTCTAAACCAAAGTTTTGGGGCTATTAAGCTCACTTGTGCAAGAGTTTAGTGTGAAAAAGAATTGGTTTTTGGTTTAAATCATAATGGTTAACCAGTCAACAATGGCCACAACGTTGAAAAGAAAGAAATGGAGGAAGGAAGAAGGAATGAAATCTACAGCTACCTGGCGAATGGTATTGCCGCCGCCACCTTCTTGCGTTCTCCCTAGTTCAGAGTTCCAAGCTCCCAAGTTCCCGCTGCTCCTCCCTTCTGTGATAGCTGCTCCGGCAGCGGTATTGCCTACGATGATCTCCTTCTCCTCTTCTTTCTTGTTAAGACACAATTCAACAATCTTCTCGGCGACCTCTGCCCCATGTGCACCCTCCTGAACCAGCTTGGTCACCTGAGACTTAGGCAGCCTCATCTTCACTCTCATGAATCCTTCCTCCCCACCGCCACCACCCTCAGTGAAGGTTAGGTCCGAAGCTGATCTCTTAGCCAACATGAGGCTCTCGAGCCGTTCCTTTGCACCCATATGGATTCCCCACCGGACCCTCCTCGGAGCACTCCCCTCGGGCAATTTAGGCAGCTCGACGAGGAAGTAGAGCTTCTTGGCTCCAGACTTGAGCATGTAGTTCGCGTCTAGAGGTCGAGCCTTGGTGCCGAGGGTCCGGACCAACTCTGAGTCCAAGACGACGTGGTTGGGGTACTGCTGCACCACATCCTGCACCTTGAGAGGAGCCTTCAACTGTAAGGTCTCTCCATCGATCTTCATCAACCTCACTCTCTTCTTGCTGCATCCCAACATCCTGGCGTTCTCTCTCTCTCTCTCTCTCTCTCTCTCTCTCTCTCTCTCTCTCTCTCTCGGTGGATCTTAATTTGGTTTGAATTTGTGGAGAGATTGAGGAAGTAAGTGAGAAAGGTGAGAAGATATACATTTAAATATGAGAGAGAGGGAGAGGGTCCCAAGAGCCCAAGGAACGTGAAGAGGTTAACAAAAGAAGGCTAGTTTATGAGACTCCGAATTTTCTTCTTTTCACTGGTATTGAAGACCATCTCTAACCCTCCTTAGTTTACTTTTAAAACAAAATTTAGTCTACATTTTCATGCTCGTCAATTTATTAATGAATCGTTGATCTAGACATGACCGATTTGAAATCTTAAAACCGAATCGGCTCAAAAACAGACCAAAAGAAAAATCAATAATTCAACTCAATAATCAGTACGTTACAATTTCCCCTTTCATTTAACCACAATAAACATTTTAAATGGTAGGTTTGAGTCCCTTTATAATTTTTTATATCTTTTATAATTTTTTAGTATTTCTTTGGCTCATTTTTCTTTTCTCTAACGGAGAAATCTTTGACACCTTAAAAAAATTAAGTTTTAAAAATTCTTAAGATTATTTTATTGTCAAAAAGTTCATATAAGAAATAAATGTTTTAGAAAATTCAAATTTTGAAAATAAATTAATGATAACCAGTAAACTTTTTGAGAACATTATCATTATCATTTTTTATTATTATTTTTGAACGCCATAATATTTTTTCATTTGTTATTATTTTTTTAAAAATTTTATATCCTTGCGTTAACTTGTCAATTTTATTAGAAGTTTCGGGGCCCAACCTTTTTACCATGTTTTAGATTTACCATGAGTTTTAAAGTAATTAATGAGTAGACAGCACCTTTTTACTGTTTGGAACCGGCAGTGGGTTGAGCCAAAACCAGACTAGGCTTGAAACCAGCCTAACCGCGATTGGGGCTAGGGGTGTTTATGGTTCGGTTTGGTTGAGTTCTAGTCTTAACCTCGAACCAAACCGCTAAGTTCGGTTCCCAACTTCTAGAGCCGAATCGGACCAAGCTATGGATAGAACCCAACTACCGGTTGGAAGGATCTTTTGGTAAATGGAGAAAGTGTTAGTATCACTCATGAATCAAATACAAAATCATAGTTCCTCCGCACAATCATAGTTCGTCCGAATCATGATCACAAGTCTATGTTGGTCTAAAACTAGAGTTTTAATACTAGGAACTTGGTACCATGAATCAAACACACGCTAGTGATTATTTTGGTATCGGTTTCTACATATTGGGTCTTGTGTCGGTGTTTTCCTATTTCGTTCATAAAATATTACAATAGACTTTTTCCAAAAAATTATGTGATCAGAAGGATGTGGTGAAAAGCCTGATTTTTGTCTTTGTTATGTGAATTAGAAGGATGAAAATTGACAAAATATGAATAATCAAAGACAGAATTTTCGACAAAGGACTGCATCATTTGTTGTTTCTCATTTGAACAAAATGAAATTGGAAATAACTACACTTCGACGAAATCACTTGAACCAAAAATTCAAGGTCACGTTTCATGATTTTTGTTTAATCCGACTCAAGTAAAATGGCAATATTAGCACGACCGAAGGCGACCCAACCTAATCTGATCCCAATGACTTTCGTATGGGCCAAATAGGGGAACCCATATATATGTATATGTATATATACATGTACATAATCACTTGAACCAAAAGTTCAAGGTCACGTTTCATGATTTTTGTTTAATCTGACTCAAGTAAGATGGCAATATTAGCATGACCGAAGGGGACCCAACCTAATCCGATCCCAATGACTTTCGTATGGGCCAAATACGGGAACCCATATATATATATATATATATATATATGGGCCAAATAGGGGAACTCATATATATACTTTCGTATGGGCCAAATAGGGGAACCCATATATATATATATATATATATATATATATATATATACATGACCGAAGGGAACCCAACCTAATCTGATCCAAATGACTTTCGTATGGGCCAAGTAGGGGAACTCATATATATGTATATATACATGTACATAATCACTTGAACCAAAAGTTCAAGGTCACGTTTCATGATTTTTGTTTAATCTGACTCAAGTAAGATGGCAATATTAGCATGACCGAAGGGGACCCAACCTAATCTGATCCCAATGACTTTCGTATGGGCCAAATAGGGGAACCCATATATATATATATATATATATATATATATATATATATATATATATATATATATATATACTTTCGTATGGGCCAAATAGGGGAACCCATATATATATACATATACATGACCGAAGGGGACCCAACCTAATCTGATCCAAATGACTTTCGTATGGGCCAAGTAGGGGGACTCATATATATGTATATGTATGTATATATATGTATATGTATATATATGTATATATATATAGAGAGAGAGAGTGGGGTTAAATGTGCACTCATTTATGCTTAAATTATATGATTGTAGAGATAAGTACTTTTTGTAGGTATATTGAATGTACTTAATACTATTTTACTTTTTGCTTTGAGGATTTTCAACTGTTGATATTGAAGGTCGAACAATTGAAATCTTTAAGGAGATTTATGCATGATTGAGTATGCTCATGGATTCTATAATCCCTCTCAGTATATATATATATATATATATATATATATGAAGAGAGAGAAAGAGATAGTTTTAAATGCGTAATATTCTACGGTTCATATGCGTGTATAATCTCCAATTTGACATGATGTATATGTGTGTAAATCTTTAATTACAGTTATTGAGTTGGGAAGGGGAGTGAGCAGCCCCACTACCTGACCGCTTACCTCACTGGGAAAGACCCGAACCCATACCCATCCCATCGGGTTACCGGGCGGTTGTCATTGATTTTTGAGGTTCCAGTCCCGGTAGGGTATATAACCTCATATACAAGTGTGGACTATAGATCCAAATAATCTCATGACATAATAAGCAAAATCTTTAAATTAGTAGAACCTTGGTTCAGAACTGAATCAAACCGGAATTGACGGTTCGGTTTGGATCTATTCAGTTCTCTAAAATTCGAGATTAAGACTAGAACCGAGCCAAACCGAACCATGAACGCCCCTAGTGGGGGTTGGTTTCAATGCCCATCCGTGTTCTAATTTAAAGCACGCTCTCTTTGATTTAAAGAACCACGTTTAATTCCATACCAGAGGTGAAAGCTTCTTTTTATGGGTAATGGGGGCAGAAATCCACTATGCATCTCTTAATTAACCAGTTCATAACGTGAACTTCCTACTTGTATATTTCTTCATGCTTAAATAAATTGAAGCCTTCCTCTTTTCCCTGTTTTGAAGGGAAAGCAACTCAAATGCCCAAATGGCGGACCAAATTAGATTGTAAGTTGTGTGCTTCACCTTTTTTGCTTGTTTGTCTCCCATATACATATATGCACATTATGCATTTATTTATATACAAAATATTCTTATTAATTTGTCTATATATATACACACATATATAGATATATATGTGTGTGTTTATATGTATATAATATGAATAATTTCGGATATCAGGTATTTGCCAAACATATCCGAAAAAATCAGGTATTAGTGTATGCAGTCAGCGAGTTCATATACACAAATCGGTGGTTTGGAATCGGCTCGGTTGTTTCAACTAGAACCGAACCAAGCCAGGAATCGACTAGAATCAAAATGAATCAAACTAAATTCAAAACTGGAGACCATCCGGTTTGGTTTCAGTTCCACCTTGTATGAAACTAGAACCAACGGTTTCAAACTATCGGTTCCATATTTTCTATATATTATTATTTTCAAAATTTTTAATGAAATTTTCCGATTCCAAGCTGGTTAAAACTCAAATAAGAACCGGGTTGGTGGTTCTAATCCGAAACTCGCTCTTTCTCATTTCAGTTCCGGCTCCTGGTTCCAGGAAAACCATAACCGGCCACATCTACCTAATATGATCAGAAACCCTAAAATTCTGCTTTTGCTCTCAAGGGCCCCCTCAATTATAGATGGCCGGCACCAAATCAGCTCCATGGTTCCAACTAGAACCAAACCAGCTGGAATCGGAACCATTGAAACTGGACCTGGGACCACCGAGTTCTTATATTTTTTTTTATTTCAAATATTCTCTTATTAATTCTCCCGTTCTGGATGGTTTGAACCTCAAACCTAAACTGATGGTTCCAATCTGGGTTTGGGTTTTGGTTTTAGTTCTAAATAAACCAAAACTGCTAATTTTCGGTTTACCTGGAACCAGCCATGTCCACATATGTCCTTCTAGACACACTGTTTTTGTTTTTGGTACAATGTGGCCAAAGCCAGATGCACGCCTTTGAGTACGAACACTTGACCTTCAACTTCGGAGTCAACCCGCGAAGCAGGTGAGCTATGGCTTGTTGTGCTTGAATTCCATTAGCAGAAGTTCACACACATGCGTGTGCGCACATACACAGGTGCTTGCATGCACGCACACACAGAAAATTGCCCAATAACCCAGTCATGTCAATTTCTCACCACCTTAAGTGGACACTCCATGAGACATCCCCTTCACCAAATCATTTTTTGGAGACACACAAGAGACCAAGCACACTTAGCCATAGAACAAAGCCACACACCTTGGGTCTACCATGCTAACCCATGTCCCAACCATTGCTTTGTTTTGTGACTTTCATCCACCTAGCTGTTAGATATATGCCAACAATATATTCATTAATATTTATTATTGAAAGATATATAAATCCTCCTTAAAGCTAATAATATAGTATTATTTTAAGCAGACTCACTTTAGGGTGAGGTGAGGTGAGGCTGAAAAATTCATAGGTATGTCATTGTATAGAGAGAAATACAAGTGCGCTTCACTCGAAATACAAGTGTGCCTCACCCTAAAAATATTATGGGTCTGCCACTGGTTTTAAGAATATAGAATCCTCTCGACTTTTCTGTAATAATTTATTATGAATAAAATATTTAAAAATGATTTTTTAGGCTTTCTTGAGAAGATGGTATCTAAGACCACTTCCCTTTGCTTCTAACTACTTTAATGGCTTAATTAAACTAAACCCTAATTAGCACTTCACCATACTCTATGACATTATTTTAGTAATATATTTATGTATTAGAGAGTTACAAACTACAATAGCTTGAGTGTCGGGCTGCTAAACGAGTGGAACGAACCAAACAACCCTTGTTCATTGCATGGCTTGTTTTCTATTCTAACAATCTCTCTTTTATTCTGTTGATGAACTGCTAGCTGTTGGCTTATGAGTGGAGCTCGAATGAGTTGAAAGATGTTTTCTTTAAATATTGAAATAATATACGAATAATAACTAAGTCTTTTTTCATACTAGATGACGTTGGCCGCATGGATTCTTTGTCTTTATGGAATTTAATTTATATCATGTTAACAGTTAACTCAACATAAGCTAAATCATTTTTGTTGTTTCCTTCTAATACTTTTTTTCTATCTTTCCCTTCTTCTTTTGATATTTTCACAAGTTTTTCATGCTTTCTTACTAAAGTTTTTTTCGTCATCTTTCTTCAAGTTCAAATCATTTTAAACTATTTTCTCTTAATTTATTATTTATTAGTGTCACTCTCAATTTGTTTGTAATAACTTTATTATAAATACGGTTCTTTTAGTGTAACCACACATCCATCTTAACATCTTCACTTTTATTGCATACATCTTTTACACATTAATCATTAACTGCCCAACATTGTGTATGTCACACCCGCTCGGGTCGCGATCATGACCCGGCCCGAGCCGATGCCACGTGGCGGCTTCTCGCACATGCGTGATGGTGAGCAATAACCGAATACAATACTAATTTCACTCAAACTAAATGAAACAAATATTTATATCAAAGTTCTAAACAATTCACCCAAAATGGTGCGGGGCCCACCTAACAATAACCCAGAATAAGAAGACTTTCTAAATCGTTCAATACTTATCATACCATCCATAATATAGAAATGTCGCTCTATCCAACTTCTACTCTGCTCCGTGTGCCTTTGAAGTGCTTGATTTAGGATGAGTTGTAAAATAATGGGATGAGCTCCTATACACAACTCAGTAGGGAGGTTAAACATCTTTAAACAGAAAACATACTAAAAGCATGCATAATTTCACAATCATTTCATAGCAAAGCACAATCACATTTAAATCATGATCTCAAATTCATACGCACACACATATACACACATCATTAGTTACGATAATTACAGCCCATACTGTGTATGCCCCAAAGGTCACAGGAGTCGCCTGGCTCCTCCTAACGTGACCTCGGTAACTCCGTCCACGACGGTAACCACGCCGACTCTCACGGCAAAGTGCCCGGGAACATACCCTGTATTCGCCCCAAGCCGTATTGCCCGAGGGACCTATAAGTCTGTAGAGACCCCACACAACCCACACAAGTATGGCTCGTATATTCACATATCATTACATTTCTAAAACCATTTACAGTTCATCACATTCACAAATAATATCCAAATCCATAAATATCCAAAACTAAATCCATATCCATATAACATTTAAATACCATGTTCATACAATACATAATATCAAAACATACTCTTTATCAATCAATGTCATAAACATGTTCTATTTGAAAAGCATATCAAATAACTCATAATTGCGAATAACATTTCATAAACATCAATAAAACATTTATCAATCATTCACATTTAAATCTATCTAAAACAAGTAAAATCACTTATAGCATGGTTTTGTAAAAGAATACATAACACCCTACCTCAAGGAGCGCTAAGATCCAATTTTCAAGCCGCTAGACCACTCTTATCACCGTAAAATCTTCCAATTTTAATCTTTAATCAATTACAAATAATTAAAATATATTTAACTACGAATATAACTCTACAAACCGTATCCAAATTGAATCCCAAATGACCCTAAAATCACCCAAAACCCAATCTGAATCCGTTTAAGCTATTCGAGATCCAAACTGACACCTAGATCCATATCTGATCCAAATTGAGTGACACAATAGGTACCCTGTGTCACTGTGTCAACACAGAACCTGTAACTACTAACACGGGTCTTGTCATGAACATGTTTTGAT